>JARHVA010002633.1:1485000-1545000 GCA_037957365.1 Torreya grandis | reverse complement strand
CAAAATATATAACAAATGTATAGGCAAGTTCAACAATTAACATATGTTATCGCCAATCAGGGAAGAAGACAAGGTGGTGATGACACAGATCATGATGAAGAAGTTCAAAAAGAAAAAGAATAACAAGAGTAACCACCATTGATGGAAGAGAGGATGGTTCAAGATTTAGAAGAAAGAATTGAGGGAATCAAGATTGATGTTTTAGATTATATAGGTACTTCAAACCAAATAAGTTGATAAATTGGATGAATATCATGGAGAAGTTCTTCGAGTGGAAGATAATGAGAGAAGACAAGAAGGTAAATTTTGCATGCATAAAATTGAAAGGTCATGCAATGATTTGGTAGGATTAGCTATAGAAAGAGAGATAGAGGAAATGTAAAGAGAAAATTAATTAATGGGAAAAGATGGAGAAGAAGTTGAGGGAGCAATTTTTTCCTATAGATTATGTATAAACCCTATACAAAAGATTTCAAATTTTGAGACAAAAAGATCACAGTATATAAGAGTCTACAGATGTATTTTATAAGCTTCTCATATAAGTGGAACATGATGAAATAGAAGATTAGATAGATGTAAGGTATATAAATAGTTTGAAATTTCATATTTAAGATGAATTAAGCATGCATAAAATACTTAACATGGAGGAGGCTTTTCAATTAGCATTGAATGCAAAAAAAAAAAAAAAAATAGACAAATTTTTAGGAGGATATCTCCTGGTCCAAAAATAGGTGGATCCCATACAATAAGGAGATGAGGTGGGTTTAGTACCACTAAAGGTGGCTTTAATGCCAATAAAGGTGAATCATCATGTGGTGCAGAAAGGAAAGATGATAATAGCCAAGGGATTCAATACCAACAAAAACTAAGAGGATTTCAAAGAGGATGAGGTTATGGTGGTGATAGAGGATGGTTTCCAAATCAGCATAGATCTTATGTATATTATATATTTGGATAAGAAGGTCAAAGATCATATGAGTATTCACACTCTCAATATCAAGAAATGAGGCAACAAGATCACCCAAGAGTAAATCTAGTTGAGGCTAAAATAGAAGAGCATAATACTGAAGTTGCACTAGTAGATGTTAAAAAGAATCTCATGATGATAATAACCATGATCACTCTAAGGAAGGATCAAGTGTATAATAAATAAAGTGGTGATGCATGGCTGCAATCAAATAATTTTCAAACAAGATGATCCTTGGGTAGAAAGATATACAAATTATTTATAGATGGTGGTGGTTGTCAAAATATGGTTTATAAAGAAATGATTGAGAAACTCAATCTACAATGTGAAAAACATCCTAATCCTTATCAAATTTTATGGTTTATGAAGTTACAATAGATAAATGGTACTTAATAAAGTTTTATATAGGAAATATTTATAATGATAAAATATGGTGTGATGTTATTTTGATGGATGCACATCATGTGTTATTGCAAAGACTATGGCAATTTGACATGAAAGTAGTTCATGATGCAACAAAGAACACATACACTTTTTGGGAAGGTGGTACAAAGGTAGTTTTATTACCTATTAATAAGGAAGAGAATATATAAAGCATGCTCTCTACTAAATAATTTATCCAAGATATGAAGGTAGCAAGTTTTTGTTATACATTAGTAGCAAAAAATGAAGAAATATAAATGGTGCCAATACCAACAGAAGCAACAAGAGTGTTGAAATAATATGTAGATGTTATGATTGATGAGTTACTAGATGGTTTACCACTAAAGAGAGATATACAATATCACATTGATTTGATTCTAGGATTAGCTCTACCCAATCAAGTAGCTTATAAGATGAGTCCAATAGAACATGTATAATTAAATAAATAGGTTACTGAATTGCTAATAAATAAGGTCATAAGGGAGAGTATGAGTCCATATGCAACACCATCATTGGTAACTCTAAATAAATATGGAGGATGGAGAATATGTGTGGACAGTATATCAATTAACAAGATTACAACTAAAAATATGTTTCTGATACCTCATTTAGATGATACTATGGGTATGCTTACAGGAGCAAAATATTTTACCAAGATTGACCTAAGGAGTGGTTATTATCATATTTGAATTCATGAAGGATATGAGTGAAAGATTGCATTCAAGACTAGGGATGGCTTATATGAGTGGATTGTGAAGCCATTTGGATTATCTCATGTACCTATCACATTTATGAGGTCATGAATATAGTGCTACAAGTATATACTGTTAAGTTTATGGTAGTTTATTTTAATGCTATTTTGATATTCAATAAGACTTAAGAAGAAAACTTAAAACATTTGAGAATGGTAATGGATTTGTTAAGAAATGATAATTTGTATGAAAATTTGAAGAAGTGTAGGTTTATGTAGAATAGTTTGATAATTTTGGGATTTGTAGTTTCAACAGATGGTGTGAAAATGGATGAAAAAAATATAAAGGAAATTGTTGAGTGGCCTATTCTAAAAAGAATTACAGAAGTAAGATGTTTTCATAAATTATAAACTTTTTAAGAGAAAATTTATTAAAAACTTTAATAGTATTATGGCACCAATAAAAGATTGCGTGAGAGGGAGGAATTTACATGGACTAGAGCAGCCATAGAAATCTTTAAATTTTTGAAGAAGAATATTATAGAAAGATTAAGTTTAGCATTACCAAATTTTAGAAAAGTGTTCAATGTTGATTTTGATGCTTCATTTATGGGAATTGGTGTTATGCTGAGTCAAAAAAAAAATGCCAATATCATATTTTAGTGAGAAATTCATTGAGTTAAAAACAAATTATTCTACTTATGATGTTGAACTTTATGCAATTGTAAAAGCATTAAGACATTGAAGGCATTATCTGGTGCCTAAGGAATTTATACTATTTACAGATCATGAGGATTTGAAGTATGTGAATACACAAAAGAAGTTGAATAGTAAGCATGCAAAGTGGGTTTATTTATTTCAAGGGTATACTTATGTGTTGAAAAATAAATCAAGAAATCAAAATCAAGTAGTTGATGCATTGATCAGGAGAGTAGTGTTATTAGCTACTATGGTGAGTGAAGTATTTGGATTTGAAGATATTAAATAATTATATGATATTAATCCATATTTTGGAAAGATAATTGAGAAGTACAAGAATCCATTAACTAGTGGGATAGATACTATTCATGATGAGTATCTTATATAGAAAGGTTATCTCTTCAAAAGGAAACATTTATGCATTATAGTTCTGTCTCTATGAGATAATATAAGAAGAGAATTACATAGTAGTGGTTTGGAAGGATATTTTGGTAAGACAAAGGCAATAGTTTTGGTGGAGGAAAAGTATTTTTGGCCAAAGACAAATAGGGATGTGACAAATTATGTTTCAAGATGCATAATATGTCAGGTGGCTGAGATTATTGGACTATACATGACATTACCAATTCTAAGAAGGATATGGACATATTTGAGCATGGACTTTGTGTTGGGATTTCCAAACACACAGAGAGGTAATGATTCAATTTTTGTTATTGTAAATAGATTTTATAAGATGGATCATTTCATTTCATGTAAGAAAACCAATGATACCACTAGAGTTGCAGAATTATTTTATAAAGATATTGTGAGATTTCATGATGTTCCAAGAACTATTACTTTAGATAGGGACATGAAATTTATAATTCTTTTTTGGACGATTTTGTGGAATATGATGGGTATTAATCTATAATTTAGTAGTGAATATCATAAATAAATAAATGGACAGATAGAAGTTGTGAATAAGAGCTTCATAAAATATGTTGAGATGCATAGTGGGAGAGAATCCCAAGTCGTCAGACTTGGATTTACCACAAACTGAGTTTGCATATAATAGTTCAATGAATAGATCAATAGATAAGTCACTTTTTCAAATTATTTATGGGATAAATCCTTATTTTAGATTTGCTAAAATTATTGATTGTAGATCAACTTAGTGATGATGTAGAAGTGTTTGCAGAACATATGCAATAGTTGTAAGGAATAAGGAGAAAGTTACAAGAATGTAATGATAAATATAAATTAGAAGTAGATGTCAAAAGAAGATCAAAGTTATTTGAAGAAGGAGAGTTGGTAATGGTTTACTTGAGGAATTTTTTTTTCTAGAGCACATACATTAAGATGAAGTACAAGAAAATTATACCACATAGAATTTGAAAAAAATCAATGGCAATGCTTATGAGGTGAGTCTACCATAGGATTTTGATATATCTCTAGTATTTAATGTTTTATATTTATATGGATTCCATAGAGAAGAAAATGAAGATGACAAAGATGAAGAAGTAAATTAGGATCAACAAGTTCTAAAGAAGATGAAAGAAAAAGTAGTGCAAGTTTTGGATATGAAGACAGTGAGGACAAGGAAAGGGAATTATAATAGGTATTTGGTGTAGTGGTAAAAATTTCAGCAAGAAGACAACACTTAGATTATAGAATAGGTGTTGAAGAAAAATGATAAGGAAAAATGGCAGTAGTATAATCAAGCCAACTCCTAGGAGCTGAGTTGTTTTCAACCAGAGGAGAATGACGCAAAAAAAATATGTCAAATTTCTAAAGATCATTACTTTTGACCCAAAACTCTATTTGGGCTCTTTCACATGCCAAAATGACTATATTGAAAGTTCAATTCTGCCCTAAGGTTCTCTATCCCATTAGATTTGATTTCAATATTTTTTGGAGGCCAAATGTGATCATTTGAGGGTCTAAAATTAATGTTTAATAATTTTTTTAGATATTTTTTTTATTTTTAGAACTAGACATCAAATTTAGTTGAATTTTATCATTTAGGCCAATTATAGTGTTTAGGGAATTTATGGATATTTTTAGAGCCATGCATGCTTGCATATGAAACTTATTGTAAATAACAACTGCTAAAAATAGATGTTTGTTTTTAGATTTTATTTTATTTTTTTTAAATTTTACATGTAAACTCTAAATTCTAAGTTTAGAATTAATTAAGCATGATTTGGGTTTTTAATTATTTCATGTCATTCAATATGAATCAATTATGAGTTATTATTTTAGATCTTAGCCTATTAGAAATTTTATTGTCTTGATAGTTTTCAGTTTTATTAGCATGGATTTCTACAAGTATCCTAGTTGTGAACATGAATAATTATGTAAACATAGAAGTGGTGTTTCTCTTCTTTCACATTCACCATTCCATCTGGAAGGAAATGACCCCAATGCTCCATCATTTGTCATTTTTTGTTCATTTCAATAATAACTGAAACATTTTTGAAAGAATTTGAAATCAAGACATACATGGTTGAAAATACTCTTTTTATTGTTGTCTAGAAAGCTTTCTTAGAAGCTAAAGAAATTTGCCTAGAAGATGGAGGATTTGGGTTGTTTTAGTCAAAGGATTAAATTTATGGGTTTGTTATTGAATATCATATCATGCCTCACAAAAATTTTACAAGGATTATTTGTGTTGTAAACTTTTTCACTACTTTTATATTGTCAGGTAAAGATACATAATGATTCTATTCTAGAATACTATGAAGCTAAACTAGAAATTAATGACTTCCCATAAAATGGTAGCTGGAAGGTAACTCATAAGGAGACCTTAGGGCCCATTCATGAGTGGACATGTGTTATAATCACAAATGGTCAATGTTATTTTCTTGGAAAACTTCCTTGACTAAGTGACCATAAGATATATATATATATATATATATATATATATATATATATATATATATATATATATATATATATATATATATATATATATATATATATATATATATATCGAATGTCCAACAAATGAAATCCAAAGTAAAATGATTGTTTGAAGATTTTAAAACATAGTTGCATTTTATTCTAGGGTTAGTTCAACTTGGAGAGTATTCTATTTTATTATGATATTCATTTTAGTGAAATAACAAAATATAATTTTCTATAATTTTGTAGTAAGACATTTTGATGTAGAAAAAATAGGCCAACCTTCTAGAGGCCATAACTTTTGACCCGCAACTCCATTTGAGCCCTTTAACATGTCAAAATGACTATATTGAAAATTTTATTTAGGACCTAAGTGCTCTATCCACTTACAGTTTATTTAGATATTTTTTAGAGGCCAAACATAATCATTTGAGGGTCTAAAACTAATGTTTAATGAAATTTTCAAGAATTTTCTATTTTCAAAATTTTTATATTTTCAGAACTGAACATCAACTTTAGTTGAATTTCATACCATAAGCTAATTTTTTTATTTACGTTATTTTAGAAAAAAAATTAGAACTACATGCTCTTATATGCAAAACATACTATAAATAGTAACTACTAAAACTAGATTTTTTCTTAGATTTTAGATTTTTAAAATTTTTACATGTCAACTCTAAATTCTGAGTTGAGGCTTATTTAGGCATGGTTTGGGTTTTTAATTATTTTAATTCATTCAATATGAATTAATTTTGAGTTATTGCTTTAGATCATGGCCTATTGGTAAATTTTTTTACCTTGATAGTTTTCAGGTTCATGAACTAGTATCAAAGCAAGTTCAAATGTTGGAGGAGTAAATAATGATGAGAGGATGAGGAGGTGTTGTGAAGATGAATATAACTATACAAGAGTTGCAGAAGAAAGTTTAATAATTAATAAAGGTTATCATCAATCAACAAATAAAATAAGATGGTGATGAGGAAGAAATAGATCATGATGAAGAAGTTTAGTAAGAAGAAGAACAACAAGAATAGCCACCATCAATGGAAGAGAGGATGGATCAAGATTTATAAGGAATAAATGAAGAAATCAAGGTTGATGTTTTAGATTATGGAGGTAGTTTAAAATTAGAGGAGTTGATAGATTGGATGAATAACATGGATAAGTTCTTCGAGTGGAAGACTGTGAGAGAAGACAAGAAGGTAAATTTTGCATACATGAAATTGAAAGGTCATGAAATGATTTTGTGGGATCACCTATAAAAAGAGAGATAGAGAAAAGGTAAAGAGAAGATTAATTTATGGAAAAATAAAGAGAAGACGCTGAGGGAGAAATTTGTTCCTATGGATTATGCACAAAACCTATATAGAAGATTTCAAAATTTAAGGCAAAAAGATCATAATATACAAGAGTATACAGATGAATTTTATAAGATTTACATACGAGTGGAGAATGATGAAATAAAAGAGAAGATGGCTATAAGGAATGTAAATGGTTTCAAAAAAAATATTCAAGATGGATTAAACATGCATAGAATACATTGCATGGAGGAGGCTTACCAAATAGGTTTGAACGTAGAAGAAAAAAATAGAATTTTAGAAGAACATCTCTTATTCGAAGAAGAGGTGAATCCCCTCCAAATAGGGGATGAGGTGGGTTTAATACCAATAGAGGTGAATCATCACGTGGTACAGAAAGGCAAGATGATAATAGACAAGGGTTTCAATACCAATAAAGAGGAAGAGGATTTCATAGAGGATGAGGTTATGGTGGTTATAGAGGATGGTTTCTAAATCAATAAAGATCTTATGTCTATTATAGATGTGGATAAGAAGGGCACATATTATTTGATTTTCTGCATTATCAAGATCAAGAAAGGAGGTAAGAAGATCGCCTAAGAGTGAATCTAATTGAGGCTGAGATAAAGGAGTAGAATACTAAAGTTGCACTAGCAGATGTTGGAGAGAATATCATGATGAGAAAAACCATGATCACTCTAAGGAAAAAATACAAAATAAATAAAGTGGTGATGCATTGATGTAATCAAATATTTTTTGAACAAGATGTACTTTGGGTAGGAAGGTATGCAAAGTAATTATAGATGGTGGTAGTTGTGAAAATATAATTTCTAAAAATATGATTGAGAAAATAAATCTGTAATTTGAAAAGCATCCCAATCCTTATTAGATTTCTTGGTATAAGAAATTGAATGAAGTTATAATAGATAAAAGGTGCTTAACTAATTTTTCTATAGAAAGGATTGTAATGATGAAATATGGTGTGATGTTATTCTGATGGATGCAGGTCATGTGTTATTGGCAAGACTTTGGCAATTTAATAAGAAAGTAATTCATGATGGAGCAAATAACATGTACACTTTTTGGAAAGGTATTACAAAGGTAGTTTTGTTAACTCTTAAAGAGGAAGAAAAGATAGAAAGCATGTTCTCTACTAAAGAATTTATCCAATACATGAAGGTAGTGGGTTGCTATTATGCATTAGTAGCAAAGAATGAAAAAACATAAATGATGTCAATACCAATAGAAGCAACGAGAGTGTTGAAAGAATATGCATATGTTATGCCTAATGAGTTACCAGATGGTTTACCACCAAAGAGAGATATACGACATCACATTGATTTGATTCTAGGATCAGCTCTACCCAATCAAATAATTTATAAGATGAGTCTAACAAAACATGCAAAATTAAATAAAGAGGTTATTGAATTTCTAAGGAAGAAGGTAATAAGGGAGAATATGAGTCCTTATGTGACTCCAAAGAAAGATGGAGGATGGATAATGTGTGTGGATAGTAGAGTAATTAATAAAATTATAATAAATTAATGGTTTCATATACCTCATTTAGATGATATGATGGATGTTCTTGTATGAGAAAAATATTTTACCAAGATTGATCTAAGGAGTGGTTATTATCATATTGGAATTTGTGAAGGAAATGAGTGGAAAACTACATTCAAGACTAGGGATGGCATATATGAGTGGACAGTGATGCCATTTGGATTATCTAATGCCCCTATCACATTTTTGAAGGTGATGAATACAGTGCTATGAAAATATATTGGTAAGTTTTTGGTTGTTTATTTTGATATTCAGTAAGGCTCAAAAAGAACGCTTACAATATTTGAGAATGGTAATGAGTTTGTTAAGAAAGGAGAAGTTATATGTAAATTTGAGGAAGTGTAGGTTTATGTAGAATAGTTTGTTATTTTTGGGATTTGTAGTTTTAGTAGATGGTGTAAAAATGGATGAATAAAATATAAAGGCAATTGTTGAGTGTCCTATTACAAGAAGCATTATAGAGGTAAGAATTTTCCATGGTTTAGAAACTTTTTAGAGAAAATTTATTAAAAACATTTGTAGTATTATGGCACCAATAACAAATTTCATGAGAGGAAAAGAATTTGCATAGACTAGGTAAGCCACAGAAAGTTTTGAATTTTTGAAGGAAGAAGATTACAGAAAGACCAATTTTAGCATTACTAGATTTTAGCAAAATGTTTAAGGTTGATTTTGATGCTTCATTTATGAGAATTGGTGCTGTGATGAGTCAAGAAAGAAGGCCAATAACATATTTTAGTGTAAAATTAAATGAGGTAAGAAAAAGTTATTCTACCTATGATGTTGAGCTTCATGCAACTAAAAAATCATTAAGACATTGGAGGCATTACTTGGTACCTAAGGAGTTTATACTATTTACAGATCATTGGGCTTTAAAGTATATGAATATAAAAAAGAAGTTGACTAGTAGGCATGCAAAGTGAGTTTCTTTTTTGCAGAGGTATACTTTTATGTTGAAGCATAAATCAGGAAAATAGAATATGGTAGATGATGCATTAAGTAGGAAATTAGTGTTATTAACTATTACGATGAGTGAAGTAGTTAGATTTGAAGCAATTAAAAAAATTTATGATACTGATCCATATTTTGAAAAGATAGTTGAGTAGTGTAGGAATACATTAGCTGGTGGGACAGATAATATTCATGATGAGTATCTTATACATGAAGGTTATTCCTTCAAAGGGAAATAATTATGCATTCTAGTTGGGTCTCTATGAGACAATATAATAAGAGAATTACATAGTGGTGGTTTGGCTGGACATTTTGGTGAAGGAAAAGTATTTTTGGCCAAAGATGAATAGACATGTGACAAGGTATGTTTGAAGGTGAAAGATATGTCATACTAGTTTATACATGTCATTACCAATTCCAAGAGGACCATCGATAGATTTGAGTATGAACATTGTGTTGGGATTGCTAAACACACAGAGAGGTAACAATTCAATTTTTTTTGTTGTAGACATATTTTTTTAAATGGTTCATTTGATTACATGTAAGAAAACCAATGATGCCACTAGAGTTACAAAATTATTTGTCATAGATATTTTGAGATTGCAAGGTGTTTCAAAAACTATTACTTCAGATAGCGACAAAAAAATTATAAGTCATTTTTAGAGGACTTTGTGAAAGAAGATGAGTAGTAAGCTACAATTCATTAGTGCATATCACCCACAAATAGAGAGATAGCAAGAAGTTATTAATAGAAGCTTAGGAAATTTATTGAGATGCATAGTGAGAAAGAAGCCAAAGCAATGGGATTTGGCTTTACCACAAGCGATGTTTGTATATAATAATTTAGTTAATATATCAACAGGGAAGTAACATTTTTAGATTATTTATGGGAAAAACCCCATGGCTATTTTAGATTTGGTACAATTATCAAGTGCAGATCGAATTAGTGATGATGCAGAATTATTTGTAGAGCATATGCAATAGTTACAAGGAGTAAGAAAAAAGTTGCAAGAAAGTAATGAGAAATATAAATAATTAGTAGATGTCAGAAGAAGATCAAAAGTATTTGAAGGAGAGTTGGTAATGGTTTACTTGAGGAAATAAATATTTTTAGTAGGCACGTACAACAAGTTGAAGTATAAGAAAATTGGACCATCAGAATTGTGAAGAAAATCAATGACAATGCTTATGAGGTGCATTTACCACATAATTTTGATATATCCCTAGTATTTAATGTTTCAAATTTATATGAATTTCATGGATAAGATGGTGAAGATGAAGAAGTAAATTATGAGCAGTAGATTCTAAAGATGGAAAAAATAGTGCAAATTTTGGATATGAAGATAGTGAACACAAGGAAGGGAATTATAATAGGTATTTAGACTAATAGAAAGGATTTTAGTAAGAAGACAACACTTAGATTATAGAATAGGAGTTGAAGAAGATTGATAAAGACAAATGACAATAGTATAATCAAGGTAACTCTCAAGAGTTGAGTTGTTTTCAACCAAAGGAGAATGATGCAAAAAAAATAGGCTAACCTCCTAGAGGCCATAAATTTTGACCCGTAACTCCATTTGAGCTCTTTCACATGCCAAAATGACTTCATCAAAAAGTTTGATTCTGCCTTAAACAATCGATCCACTTAGAGTTGATTTTGATATTTTTTGGAGGACAAACATGATTATCTGAGGATCTAAAATTATTTTTTAATGGTTTTTTTGGACATTTTTTATTTTTTTAAATTGTATATGTTTAGAACCAGACATCAACTTCAATTGATTTTTCTTCCATAGGCTAATTTTAATATTTAGGTTATTTCAAAAAAAATATAGAGCCACGTGCACTTGCATGCAGAACATACTATAAATAGCAGCTGCTAAAAATATTTTTTTTTTAGATTTTAGATTTTTTTTTAATTTTTGTATGTCAACTCTAAATTTTGAGTTTAGGCTTGTTTAACCATGGTTTGGTTTTGTAATTATTTCATGTCATTCAATACGAATCAATTTTGAGTTATTGTTTCAGATCTTGGCTTATTGGTAATTGTATTTGTCTTGATAGTTTTTAGGTTCGTTACATTTGATTGTAAAATGTATATTTATTTTTTTCTCTATATGTTTTAGAATTTTTAGATGTACTAGTATGCATTTTATTATGAGAAAGAAAGAAATTACCAAAATCTTTTGATGAAAATTATAAAATATTGCTCCTTAGTTATGTCACCCAATTGTTACACATACTAGATGTCAAGCATTAAAACAACATCAAAAGATCCATAGATAAATCTAAAGAGGCATACTACCAGTATAACACCTTCAAAATTATTATTTACAAGGAAGCTTTGAGAAATTCACATTACTAGGAAAATATTGTTCCAATTTTTTTTATACCAACTCTATGATTTTCCTTCAAGTAACTATAAATATAAATATTTTAAGTTCTTAAAATTTAGTTTAATTATGATTTCATAATCTCTATGTACTTGTTGATTATTTGTTAATATTCCCTCTCCCAAGCGTCTCTCTATCATTAATTTTATTTTTATAATTTTTTTAGTAGATCCTTTTTTCCAAAGTATATGTACACTCTTAGGGCCTATCAAGGGTGCCCAAATGCTCTTGGTACTCTTTTTGACTTAATTGAGCTTGTTTCTTGTTTTTTTTTCTATCGTTGGAGGTTGGTTTGGGTGCCAATACGGTCATTATTTTAATTGAATGTGTTTATAAACACATGGGTCTTGGTATATAAGATGAAAAATCATCTTAAGTTCAATTATTTATTATTTTACTTAGAAAAAATACATGCAATAATTAGATATGAAGGATTAAGTTAGTTATGTAAGCAACTTACAAGAGAACAAAATGGCATGTGGTATTTATGTCAACAATTCACAAGAGAATAAAATGGCAGGTGACAGTTATGCAATAAACTCACAAGAGAATACAATTTCACCTAGTAGTTCAACAATTAGCACACATATTCAATGATGCTTCTTCATTGAATAATAAATGTGATTTTTATAACTACTTAAGAGGTATGAATGCATGTAAATGAAGTTTGAAGGCAACAAAAAAAGTAGATGGCACCTAAAATTTTGGTGTTTGGGTAAAAATAATTAAATATTCATATGCCTATTAAGTATATCGTTACTACATAAATCTTAATTGTAAATAGAAGGCCATATTTATTCTTTGAGGCTGATTTTGATTTAAGGAAACAAAGAATGAAGGATAATCATAATCTCGAGTTCATCGCTAAATCAAAGATTGGTAGTATACTATAATGAAAAATAGTGAGCCCAAAATATAACATAGCTTATGTTGTATTCATCAATGGTAGTGATGATGTGAGTTGGCTATAGACAAGTCATAAATATGAACCAAACATCATATAAATCTATTTCTCTAAACTCATTTTTTGTGATCTAGTGTTAGTGTTTAAGTGTTGCAGTTACAAACACAATGTTCAATGAGGTGGTTAACACCCATTGAAGGCATAAATAACACAGCCCTACTAGTTAATTTGTACCTTATCAGTGATACCTAGTCAACTAAAGAAGTAGAAAATAATAGAAGTGGAGGCCCATGCAACACATTCATGAGTGAGTAGTGTGTATGTTCATACTTTTTTTTTAAAATGTATTTCAACATAGTTATATTGAGCTCGTTGTGAAATTGTTTTAATCATTTTATACTTAAAATATATAAAGTAATATAAACTATGCACTACTTTAGATTATGGAAAATATAGTAATAAACACACTAATTTGAATGAAAAGAGGCTAACTAATATTGTGTTTCCTAAGATTAAAAATGAGAAAGCAAGAGAGAGATGACATACTCAATTAATTCTACTGACAAAACATGTCACTGAAACTATAAATGTTATGTATGTGCTTTTTTAGCTACTTAGATCAACAACAGTACCTAAAAAACTATGTAGATGCTGCTAGCAAAATTAGACCCTATGGTCACTAACACTATTAAGGTTTACCGATAATGTCCCTACACATACTTAAATATCTATTATTTTTAATTTAAAATATAAATACCAAAATAATAATAAATTTATACTTATAACATTTCAACGACATATTATATCTATTTAGAGCAATCTCCAAAATTAAGTTACTAAAATATATTTTAATGGAGTTTTCCAGTATGTAATGTATGGTACCACACAAACAAGTATCATTGTATCCATTATGTGTGTGTGTGTGTGTGTGTGTGTGTGTGTGTGTGTGTGTGTGTGTGTGTGTGTGTGTGTGTGTGTGTGTGTGTGTGTGTGTGATTGAAGAGCGTATCTATATATTACTAAAATAGGATTATAATATAACACTAATGATATAAAAATACAGATGGAGAAGTCACACCCCACAAACAAAGTCACACTGAGAGAGGAAATACCTCAAGAAAGGTTGAAAAGGTGGTCAATAAATGACCACACAAAAAACATCACATCAATACTTCAACATAGTGAACAGAGAAACAAAAGGTAATAAAGACAACAATTAACTAGCCCCAACAAACATGAAAGCTAGGTGAGGTGGTGGAAACAATGGGTCCTTAAGCTTATTAGCCCGTCCTCCTAGAGCAGGGGGATCCTCATCCACAGGGAAGTGCTACTAGCCATCAGTTTGCTGAGCTTCTAATTCATCATCTTTATGTCTTTTAAGAAAGATTGCCAAAACCAAGTGCATAAATTTATTGTGGGAAGGAGGACCCCAACCCCTATTGTCACCATCGTAATTTGAAGATGGAGAGCCTGGCACCTACCATCGCCTCCAGATATGGAAGAGCCACTATATTCACTCATATACTATCAAATAAATTTTCAATGTACTAATTTCTTAAACCTTCACACATCATTCTAGAATTATATTCCTTAAAAAAAATTAAATTTCACATTTTAAAATTCTATATATCAATGACTACCTTTACCCTTTATTTTTATAAACACCCATTACAACGAGTTCATAAAATACACCTCTATAAATTGTCAAATGGAATCGTGTCTCTTAGACTATTGAAGTCGATAAACTAGAATCCAATGTCACATAAAAAGAAAATGTGCCATACCAATCGTTTCTCTTAGACTATTAAAGTCGATAAACTAAAATCCAATGTTAAGCAACAAGAAAATGTGCCATACCAATTGTGTAAAGAACCCCACAATAAAAATTAAATTTCAAAATGAATAATAAGACATAAATATATTTTTGATATAATTTATTGTATGTTGTAACATTTAAATATTGCCTCTTCTCCCCCTATATCCAAACCCTAAAAACCTTGTAGTTTTTTAGAAGCGGAAGAGATGTTACTGAAACCGACAGGCGGGCAGGCCGCAACAACAACAGAAAAAATAAAGGGGTTGAAAGTGATGGATGCCGCAGCCATGAAAATAATTCTGTAAAATCCAGCCATGAAAAGAATTATGTAAAATCCAGCCATGAAAAGAATTCTGTAAAAGCCATATGTAAAAGCCAGTGAAACACACTTGAGTCCTACATCCGCTGTCGGCCAGCTAACCCCATAATTATATGTATATGAAAGACGTTTGTAATGATAGATGGTTCACACGTATCTCGTCCATCTTTATATCTATTGTAATCAGTGGAACTATTATTGTTATCTGGAACAGTGTGCATTTAACGAGTTTGAATATTTATTCCTTTTTTAATTTTTGAAAATAAATTTCAGATATCTTTATTATTACAAATAGAAATTAAATTATTTTTTTAATTTTTTGATATTAGATTTAAAATATTTTTATTTTTGAAAATAGAAACTAAATTGATTTAATATTTTGTTAGTGGATAAAATTGCTTGATGTGATCATTAATGTAAGAAAAATGTAGAATTTTTATAGTAATTGGGAAACAAAAAAAATTATTTTATTAAAGTATCTATGTAGAAATGTTAATCGTAATGTTAATCAAAATATGAGACGGTTACCAGTTTCATTTAACAAAAGTTGTATTGCTTTCAATCTACAACATGTTGGGTCGTTATCAATTTGTAATATTTTTGTAATTTTTTGTAGAACCAGGTCTCAAGTTGAAAAGATATGTTAACTAAATTTGAATAATGAGCAGGGTAACCAAGATATGTATAAATGATAATGCTAATAATGGTGCAAGTCAAGTGTAAAATAAACCCAGAAAAATAAAATATCTTTTTATATAAAAAAATTGGGTTAATGTAACAATATAATAGAACAATCTTTGAAATAAAGAACCTGCAATAGTTTTGCCCCAATTATTGTATTGCATGGTGGTCCAAGTTCAAATGCCTCATAGAAGGGAAGAAAAAGAGAGTAAATAGTGATAGCTTTGTGTATAAATATTTGTTGTGAAAATGCAACAAAACATTTGTGAAGACAAATATGTGTTAGTTAACAAATAATTTGACTATATATTTTTTTAAGTATAGAAATCTATGTGTTTCTAATCAAAAAAATAATATAGATGGACAAGGTTCTCACCCCAATAGGATGTTAAATTGAATTGTAATCCTAGATCTGAATAGCATTCCTCGAATATGTATGTTTTGGCTTGCAATGTAACTTAATTAGTGTAACATCATATAAAAACACTTTCATGTTTCCTTTTCACTTGAAAGTTATGTAAATTACAGGTTTAGATAAGTCTCAAAATTGGTAACCTTGATTGGCTCTTGCAATTGCCAAATTATAGGTTTGACCTAGCATTGTTACAAAGCAAACAATTCCTTTTACCTAGCTCATCTAAATCAATTATATGTCTATATCAAGCATCTTGATGGTTTTTCTGACACTGCCATAAAAGTGTCTATTTTTCTCTAATCCAAAGACCCTATAGTGAAGCATCACATTGAGACAAAAAGGTGTAATTAGAATCAAATTAAACCCATCAAATTTCAAAAAATGGAACCAACCATATAATTAAGCTACTAATCACCACCA
This sequence comes from Torreya grandis, assembly GCA_037957365.1. Lineage (NCBI taxonomy): Eukaryota > Viridiplantae > Streptophyta > Pinopsida > Cupressales > Taxaceae > Torreya > Torreya grandis. The sequence continues at coordinate 1,528,580 of JARHVA010002633.1, read as the reverse complement.
ACAATAATTATGCAGTAACTCTTCTCTAAGCCATCACGTAAATGAGAAAATTGTATTTTATTTATTTATTTATTTATTTTTAATATTAAATCAAATAGTATTTAAAAGCAATACATGTTAGGCTTAACAATTAATTTAGTAAGTGTTGTGTGAAGAACTTAACAGATATTTTTGGTGTGACATTTGTACATTGACCTTCTTCTATGGAACAATTATAAAAAAATAGCACATACATTTGCATATTGGTTCATTCTAAATTATGAGATGAAGATTATTAGATTTCTAATTATACATAAATATTGTTAAGGTCAGGTTGGTTTTTTCCATACATTATGTTTCTATTTATTTATTCGTGGATTGATTTATTCGTTTTTTTTTCAATTTTATTTATAAAAAATTTAATAATAGCAATAATTCAATGACACTACCTATAATATTATACAATGTACATTTACATTATATTTTGTATTATTATATATAATATTTATCATAATAGAATTACCATATTAATATGTTATCATTTCTTTCAGATGTTGTTAGTGATTAGTAGTAATGGCTATGCATCTGTAAGATGGCACTAGAACTAAAATAGAGGCCCAAGCAGTGGTAATTATTTTGGACAAGTCAATCAACATGAAACCTTCTTGGTGAATTGGGAGCTTGATCGAGTGGCAGAGGAAATTATCGATAACATGACCACATGTTAGTGGGGTTTGGAAACCTTTGATTTCACTAGTATGTGAGGTGATGTTTTTAATCCTTCATATGATTCTTGGATTGAACCATAATTATCGCTCGATATGGATTTGGGGTGTTTTATTTTATGCATAATTTAGCATGGGATATCATTTAAGTTAATTGATGTGATCATTATGTTGACATGTATCATTGCTTCATGATATCTACTATCCTTTTCATAGTTTCTTTCATTCTAAAATGGATTATTCAATTTTCATTTGTGCCTTGCTCTCGTCAATTGTCTTTGTGTTTTCTTAAAAAAAAGAAATGGAATTTTTTTATCATGTTTTAGATGCCCATCTATTCCATGTTTTTTGGCTTCTTTCTTGAACAATATTTGAAACAATATGTGAGATAATTAGGGATCTTTTTCTCCATTCCTTTGGACACCTCAAATATAACATAAAATAGGTTTCAATATTTAGGTTAGTAATATTTTGTGTGTAGTTCAAGATCTTGTTGTAGTTTCAAAGGTGGTACAGGGGTTAGTTTGGTTGGGCCTCCTTGGTGGGGTTTCAAATTGGTGCAATATCTTTCAAGTAGTTTTGGGCCTGCATTTGCCCTTCTATGATGAGCAATGTTTGATATTAATTTTGATTTGTATGTTTTGTAAGCTTGAGGAACATTATGTTCTTATGTTGGAGACAATACTCTATTTATCAATCCATGATTATTCCCCTAGCATTTTCAGTGTACTATTAGCTGGCTTCCATCCCTTCCTTAGACCTCCTCTTGGGTTATTTTTAATCTAGTAGACTAGTGGAGGCAATTTCAACACTTGTCAATTTTTATTCAGGGCTTAGTGCCGAAGCATAAATCAAAGTTGGTTGTAATGTCTTTGTTGGTGGAGCCGACATACTTTTCAAGTAGACGGTCACCAGAGCCATGCAACCGATGATGCCCTCATATAGTTCTAATAGTTTTTTTTCCTTTGTGGTAAATGATGAGTGTACAGACCTGCTATGCAAAAATACCAAAGTCAAACATATTTTCAAGCCGTGTTGCCTTCTCTTGCTATGTTTTTTTGTCAATATTGTTCCTTTTGATGTTTGGATTTATGTATTTCAGTCATGTGTGCCTATGGATTTTTGTTTGGTTGTTTTATTTTTGGATTTACATGTGGATAAATATCATGCTCTTTCTCATTCCCCCTTAGTTTTTTTAATGTTCTTTCTAGTTCTCCTTTAATCTATCAAAATATATTAACTTTTTAAAATTATTATATTCATAGAACATAATATGTAATATACGTTTGAAAGTATAATTTTATATATATATATATATATATATATATATATATATATAATTTTGTTTCCATAGGATTTAAGTAGAAAATACAATGTTAATTATATAAAAAATATTTTTATATAATTTATGTTTTTATACAATCTTTTTTTTTAAATAGTTGATCATTTTTTTGTTTGGAAAAAAATACAAGAGAAAAATAATTCTTTTTAAAAAAATATAAGGGGTTGTACTTGATGGAATGAAAATAGCTATAGTGTTTATTTTAATTAATTTGAATAAATTTTATGGCTATGTTATTGCTTCATGTTGTTTTTCTTTTATTTCAAAACAAACTACCAATGAAACGTTTTAACTATTTTATTTTAAATTTTATTACCATTAATTATCCAAACATATAGCTTTTCTCGTGGTGGTTGATAGTTGACACTCCGAACAAGTTCTTAAAAAATAGGTAAGTATCTTGCAAAAAAATCTTCACTTGAGTCCTACATCCGCTGCCGGCCATGAAAAGAATTATATAAAAGCCAGCAATGAAAAGAATTCTGTAAAAGCCAGTGAAACTCACTTGAGTCCTACATCCATTATCGGCCAGCCAACCCTATAATTATATGTATATGAAAGATGTTTGTAATGATAGATGGTTCACACGTATCTCATCCATCTTTATATTTACTGTAATCAGTGGAACTATTATTTTTATCTTGAACAGTGTGCATTTAACGAGATTGAATATTTATTCATTTTTTTATTTTTGACATTAAATTTCAGACATCTTTATTATAAAAAATAGAAATTAAATTATTTCTTTTAATTTTTTATATTAGATTTTAAATATTTTTATTATTGAAAATAGAAATTAAATTAATTTAATAATTTTTATTGGATAAAATTGTTTGATGTGATTATTAATCTAAGAAATTTGTAAAATTTTTGTAGTAATTGGAAAAATTACAAAAAAAGACAAATTTATTATTTTATTAAAGTACTTATGTAGAAATGTTAATCATAATGTTAATTGAAATACGAACAAGGTGGTGGCTTCATTTAACAGAAGTTGTATTGCTTTCAATCTACAAAATGCTGGGTCATTATCAATTTGTAATATTTTTGTGATTTTTTCTAGAACCAGGGCTCAAGCTGAAAAGGTATGTTAACTAAATTTTAATAATGAGCAGATTAACCAAAATATGTACATATGATAATGCTAATAATGGTGTAGGTCAAGTGTAAAATGAACCCAATGTAAAAAATTTGGGTTATTGTAACAATATAATAAACAATCTTTGAAATAAAGAACCTACAATAGTTTTGCCCTAGGTATTGTATTGCATGGTGGTCCAAGTTCAAGTGCCTCAGGAAAGGGAAAAAAAAGGAGAGTAAATAGTGATAGCTTTGTGTAGAAATATTCACTATGAAAATGCAACAAAACATTTGTGAAGACAAATATGTGTTAGTTAAAAAATAATTTGACTATATATTTCTTTCAGTATAGAAATATCTCTGTCTCTAATCAAAAAAAGAATACATATGGACAAGGTTCTCACCCCAATAGGATGTTAATTGAATTGTAATCCTAGATTTGAATAGCATTCCTCAGATATGTGAATTTTGGCTTGCAATGTAAGTTAATTAGTATAACAACATATAAAAACTCTTTCATATTTCCTTTCCAATTGAAATTTTATGTAAAGTATAGGTTGAGATAAGTCTCAAAATTGGTAACCTCGATTGGCTCTTGCAATTGCCAAATTGTAGGTTTGACCTAGCATTGTTACAAAACAAAAAATTCATTTTACTTAGCTCATAAAGAGTAGTTATATGTCTATATCAAGTGTCTTGATGCTTTTTTGACACTCCCATGAAAGTGTCTATTTTTAGCTAAGACAAATACTCTATAGTGAAGCATCACATTGAGATAAAAAGGTGCAATTAGAATCAAATTAAACCCATCAAAATTCAAAAAATGGAACCAACTACATAATTAAGCTACTAATCACCACCAACAATAATTATGCAGTAACCCTTATCTGAGCCATCACATAAATGATAAAATAGTAGATTTTTTTTTTTTATCACATAGTATTTGAGAGAAATACATGTTAGCCTTAACAATTAATTTGGTAAGTGTGGTGTGAAGAACTTAATAGATGTTTTTGGTGTGGCATTTGCACATTGTGGAGCAATTAAATATATAAAAAAAAGCACATACATTTTCATATTAGTTAATTCTAAATTATAAGATTAAGATTATTAGATTTGTAATTAAGATAAATATTCATAAGATTAGGTTGGTTTTTTTCATATATTATGTTTCTATTTATTTTTTCATGGATTGATTTATTTTTATTTTTTCAATTTTATTTATAAAAAAATTAACAATAATGATAATCAAATAATACTACCTATAATATCATATAATGTATATTTACATTATATTTTATATTATTAAATATAGTATTTATTGTAATAGAATTACCGTAATAATATTTTATCATTTCTTTTGGAAGTTGTTAGTGATTAGTAGTAATGGCTATGTGTCTATAGGAGGGCACTAAAACTGAAATAGAGGCCCAATTAGTGATAGTTATCTTGGACAAGTCAATAAACATGCAAACTTCTTGGTGAATTGGGAGGTTGATCTAGTGGTGGAGGAAATTATCAACAACATGACCACATGTTGGCTGGGTTTGGAAACCTTTGATTTCATTAGTATGTGAGGTGATGTTTTTTATCCTTCACATGATTCTTGGATTGAACCATAATTATGGCTTGATATGGATTTGGGATGATTGATTGGGTGCTTGATTTTATGTATACTTTAACATGGGATATAATTTAAGTTATTGGAAGTGAACATTATGTTGTCATGTATCATTGCTTCATGATATCTGCTATTCTTTGCATAGTTTTCTTCATTCTAAAATGGATTATTCAATTTTTAGTTGTGCCTTGCTCTCATCAAGTATCTTTGTGTTTGCTAAAAAACAAGAAATGACATTTCTTGATCATGTTTTAGATGCCCATCTATGCCATGTGTTTTGGCTTCTTTCTTCAACAATATTTGAAACAATATGCAAATTAATTAGGGATCTTTTTCTCCATTCCTTTGGACACATCAAATATAGCATAAAAGTTGTTTCAATATTTAGGTCAGTAATATTTTGTGTGTAGTTCAAGATCTTGTTACAGTTTCAAAGGTGATGCAAGTGTTAGTTTGGTTGGGGATCCTTGGTGAGTTTCAAATTGGTTTGATAGATTTCAAGTAGTTTTGGGCCTGCATTTACCCTTTTATGATGAGCAATGTTTGATATTAATTTTACTTTATATTTTTTGTGAACTTGAAGAACATTATGTTCTTATGTTGGAGACAATACTATATTTATCAATCCATGATTATTCCCCTAGCATTTTCCTTGTACTATTGGTTGGCTTCCATCCATTCCTTAAACCTCCTCTTGGGTAATTTTTAATCTAGTAGACTAGTGGAGGGAGCTTCGACACTTGTCAATTTCTATTCAGGGCTTAGTGCCAATGCATAGATCAAAGTTGGTTGTAATGCCTTTGTTGGTGGAGTCGAAAATTTTTTAATGTAGATGGTCACCATATCCATACAACAATTCATGCAATCAATGATGCCCTCTTATAGTTCTAGTTTTTTTTTCCTTTGTGGTAAATGATGATTGTATAAGCCTGCCATGCAAGAATACCAAAGTCAAACATATTTTCAAGGAATGTTGCCTTTTTTTGCTAAGTTTTATTATCAATATTGTTCTTTTTCATGTTTGGATTTATGTATTTTAGTCACGTGTGCCTATTAGATTTTTATTTGGTTGTTTTATTTTTGGATTTACATGTGGATCAATATTGTGCTCTTTTTTGTTCCCCCTTAGTTTTTTTTGTGTTCTTTCTAGTTCTCCCTTAATCTATCAAAATATATTATCTTTTTAAAATTATTATATTCATGGAACATAATATGTAATATATGTTTCAAAGTATAATAAGTTATATATTATTGGAACAATCTATTTATCATAATACATTTTAAAAAATAATGGTGCAATATTGCTTGTTGATTCGTATATATGATCCATTTATCAATTCATGTGTCAAATGGTATACCTAAGCTTATATTTTGTTTCTATATGATTTAATTAGAAAACACAATGCTAATTATATTAAAAAATCTCTTTATATGATTCATGTTCTTTATACAATTTTTTTTGTAAATAGGTGATCATTTTTCTATTAAAAAAAAAAATGAGAAAAATAGTTATTTAAAAAAAAATTATAAGGGGTTGTAGTTGATGGAATGAAGACAGATACATGTGTTTATTTTAATTAATTTGACTATATTTTATGCCTATGTTATTGCTTCGTGTTTTTTTTCTCTTATTTCAATACAAACTACCAATGAAATGTTTTAACTATTTTATTTTAAATTTTATTACTATTAATTATTAAAACACATATCTTTTCTCATGGTGGTTGATAGTTGACACTCTAAACAAGTTCTATACAAATAAGTACGTATCTTACAAAAAATATTCACTTGTTTTGATTGCTGAAAACATAAAATAGTCATTGACCAACATTTTTATTCTTGATGGTTTAACATGTTGTTTCTTTTAACCCCTAAAAAAAGAAAAGATGAACAAACGACATCGCATCAAATTGTTTGAAATTTTTTATCGATGTGGATATATACAAGCGATAAAAAACATAATACTTTTCAATGATTAATGATGATTTAAAACATGAAAATATTTTAAGAATTTCATCATTCAGTTATGTTAATGGTGATTACCTTTTTGATGTATTTCAAGTCTTATTACATTTTTGTTACACATCAATAATGATACGAACTAGGATCATTGAGTATTTTATGAATACTTTGAATAATGGGGATGTAGAAACAACATAATCATATATGTACCAATCACATCTATATATGTTATATGATTCACATCAAATACATGATAGAAGCACATATTTTATTTGAATGAGAGTTTGTGCAAATGAACTTATAGATCAAGGCGAGTCTAGTCTTTAGGGTGACATATTTTGTATCTAGTGATTATGCATATGATTGAACATTCCTATTTTTATTTGGTCTTTACCCCAAAAAAATGTATCTACATTTCAATAAAGAAAACTCCATTCCATTGTATTCAATTTTATTTTATAATATAAAATTAAGCCATGGATATTTTGAACCATTGTTTTATGAAAAAATATGCATCCACAACTCAGTTTCCAATACAAAGTTATAAGTATTTGTAAAAATCCTTCTTTGTATTGAAATGACATTTTTCATGAACTAGAAAAATATGGCACGTATAAAATAAGAACTTTTTGGCTCAAACTATGGTGAAATCTTATTCGATGCTATTGGCTTTTTAGCTAAATGTGAATTAAATGATCATGCTATTTCTTGATATATGGCCTAGTTTTTTTACAATGAAATTGTTGTGTCGATTATCAATGCAATTACTTCTTTAGGACTTTGTGAACAAGAGCTAAGAAAACTAAAGCCTAGAATGTTTTTTGAATAGAGGACATACATTTTAAAAATTGGAATGCCATATCAAGAAATTGGAATTGAAGGTAATGACTTTTGATGTTCATGGCATTCAAACATTCTACAAAGTAACATTCAATTATGGTCAGTAAAAACTAAAAAATTTAAAGAATATTTTGCAATTGTTCTTGCTCATAGAAAACATACAAAATTATCTACTTTAAGATAGATACATTTCATATTCACTATGATCCATTGTAATTAATTTACAAATATCATATTGCATCTAAAATTTCAATGAATGTTTATAGAAGCTTCCCAAGTGATAATACTTTGAAGTGTTTTGAAACAAGAACAAGATCGTTTGTGATTAATAAACAATATGCAAGTGAAACTTATAGTAATGACACATCAAAAATTTAAAAAAGCCATCATATTTCATTATATTCTTTAAAATAAAACATAAAAAAATAAACAAAAACTATACAACGTAAACATATAATGAAAAAACTATTAAAAAAAAAACAATAGTGCACACCGATGCCAAAAATCATTAGATTAAGTGAAAGCAATGATACAATAATAGAAAAAGGAATTCTTGGCATGCACATAACATTATTATTGAACTATAAAAATAAAAATAAAACAATCTAAGATCAATCAAAAACACACAAATTCATGCTTGCATAGTTTGTGAATAACTACACTTCAAAAGGGATATCATTCAGGTTGACATCAACATTGTTAGAATATTTCAGTTTGATTTCATAGATACAGGGTTAAAAAACATGCATCAGATGAAAAAATATGCAAATAATGCAAAATATTTCTTTAAAATGGATAAATTACTAACATTTGTTGTTCCTTTCAACATTAGAAGAAACAAAAAATAATGTTATTGTAAAAAAAGTAAAAAAATAATAAGAAAGATTCGTTATTTTGAGAATGTCATTTGCAAAAATATGTGAAATTCACTATAAACACTCATAAAATGGCCTCACTGGAATAATTATAAATGTTCCAATAGACTTTGATTGGATCTAAAAAGCATTGCCTAGTGAAATGAATGAGATAAAAATAATTACAAATTGGAATACAAAAAATGCATAATTAATAAGAAATATAAGGCATGTATATGTTGTGAAAGTATTATCACAACTTTTTTAAGCATCATTGTATAGGAAATATAGCATTACTATTGATGAATCTTGGAAAACTAGATTTGAGGGGGAAAAAAAAGGAAAAATAAACTTTTAATAACATTGTGCTTGTTGAGGATGACAAATCTAACATGTATGAAAATGAATCAGAACCTATCATCAAATATTTGGTGCATGCTTTTACTAAAGAATAATTAATACATGATCTACAAGATGAGATAGTTTAAATTACCCCATTAGAAATATTCAAACCATTAGATATATTTGAAGGCAAATTCTTAGAGGAGATAAGCTTTCTAACTTTAAACTGTGGTTTTAGTCATCTCAAAGTTATGACACATAGAATTTCATACCAAAAATTATAAAAATGGGAGATTTTGTACAAAGAAAATGACTTTGAAATTTTTTGGTTCCCAATTGTACACCTATAAGATTCAGCCTTGTACACTTGAAAAGAGGGTGAACAAAGATGATAAAACTAAATTATGTCATTATAGCTGAAGAAAGGTTTAACATCTAGATGGATTGAACATAGATAATGACTGAAAGACACCAAAAGAGGGTATGGTTAGTTCCTTTCTACTTCTAGCTCTACCTAAACCTAGGTAAGAGGACCTATAGGGTAGCTTAGTCACAAGGAGTGATACTATAGTTCAATTTATAGGGGATTATTGGCACACAAATAAATATGGCTAAAGCATAACCAAACTTGCACAGTCCACTCAGAAAGATTCATCACACAGACTAGGCAAATGATCTTAAATTAGATACAATCTACTAAATATAGATAGGACGGTGATTGCAATCTTCATTTCTAAAGAAAATGTATATAACTAGGAGCCAAATGGAAGATTACAATGCCAATTTTCAAAGACCAAATATAGACACATTTTAGATATACAACACTCATGCATTTGTGGGAAAATAACACTCAAAATATTCAACATCATGTATTAATTTCATGGGTAGGATGGCTAGGATGAGTTAGATATATATAAGAGAGTGGTGGTGGATTTAAATAGAGTGAATTACTTCAATATCCATGTTATTATTCATTTCAAGTTGTAGAAGATTGAAGAACAAGCTAAGAAAACTATGAGGAATGGTTTGCATTAATTGATGCCAATCCAATTCAAACATTCAAATTACCCTTAAAATCTCCAAAGCATACATTGTAAGTGATTAATTAAAATCCTTCTCCTATCAACTCCATACATCCACAATGTCCTTAAAAGACTATCAACACAACATTCATAAATGATAATGTAGAAAGGAATTTATAACGTAGATTCATGCATAGAATGACTACCATTATTAGACATAAAAATAAATACCCAATCAATAATGTATGAATAATGCACCATTGGACTTCATTGACAAGATACAATAGAAATCACATATGTTTCCATTAACTTGAAAGTAAATCTATGCATTAATGTTTAAAATGTTAACAAGTAGAAATACATAACGAATTTGTTCTAAAATAAGGGAGACATACATGTGATATTAGCATTTTCTAATGACTATACAAATGCAATCTCCTTAGAAGAAAAAGCAAAAAACACACAACAAAAATCCCAAAAAAATCCAAAAACCTCTATAAAGTGGACAAACCCTCTTTACTTTACAAATTTCTCACCTAAAATATTCTTAGAAGATGATCCATATGTAAGATTCCTTTTATCATACTTGGAAGCTCATGCTGTACAAGGAAATCATTTTGGTAGTTGGCTGTCCATGCAATGATGAAATAAGATAACAAAATTTTGATCTATCTAGATGGAAGTTCATTTCACTTGGGTTGGAGGGATAATATTCTTTTGGGTGAAAAACAGACTTTTATCTTCTTGTCCAACCTTTTTAACCTATTTATAACTAATCATTTTCCCAACTAGAAGTTTGTGGATGGCCACCCTCCTTGTGCATGGCAAATAATGCCTTTAGCTTTGTAATGATGGCATTAGATTACTCCAGCTATAATGGAGGTAGTGTGGGATACATTAAAATTTGAATCATGTGGAGAATGAAATAACTTCCCATCCAAATTTACATCCAATGGCCTACTTTGGTCTCAAAACCCTTGTAGCAATCATCTTCATCCATGGAGCTCTTTGACATTAGTCAAATACTAGTATATAACACTTAGCTTTATCTTTACCTTTTTGATGTTGACTTTGTCCTTGCCTTTGCCCATTCACATTTTATTTTTCCCTTTTTTTTGACAAAATTAATAATTTTATGTGCATATTTTGCCTTGGTGGGTTTCTGAAACCTAGCTACAATTTTACACTTTTTTGCCTTGGCAGGATTTCAGACCCTAGGTACAACTTTAAAAATCTGCAAGATTCTGAAAGTATTTTGCACATTTGAAAACTAAAACTATAAAATTTCATTTTGATTTTGTTTCTCTACTAAAACCATCCACTTTGCTTGATCCTTGACACTATGTTTGACTAGTAACCTTCAAATCTTGGAATGCACATTGTAATTTTCAAATTTTAAAGTTGCAAATGCATATTGCATTCCCACTAGAAATTTTAGTTTCACCTTAGACCATAGACCTAGGAATCAAATTATTTGTCCTTACAACTTTGGCATGGGCTTTTAAATCTTTAGGTGTTACGTAGGCTTTCACTTTTGGCAAGATTTTTGAACCTACGTGCACCTCTGGAACCGAGCATAATTTTGGAGTTATTGTGAACACTTAATTTGTTCTTTTTGCATTGATGATTCCTCTTGCATCTTTACAAGCTCTCTATATTATAGTCTCTGATATTTATGTCATCAATCAAAGACTCTTTTTCCATCTTGTTTTTTATTTTCTGATAGAGTCAATGCATGTGTGGTTATCAATATCTCTTGTTGCAATACTTGAAATTGATGTTTGTATTCTTCTACCTTAATTTCTAAGGTTTTACAGGTCACCCGTGTTTTGTCAATTATTTCTTTCAACCTACTTAGCTGATTCTAATCCTCATAAAGCTTTCCATCCTTAAACAAGAGATCTATTTGACAATCATTCAATGTTTGGAGCATATCATCTCTTTCCTTTTCCCATTTAGATTCCTTTATCTTCAAAGTTTCATAATTTTCAATGTAGGCCTCAATTTTTTCACATTTTTGGTTTGTTTTATCAATCTCCTTTGCCATCTTATTCAACTCTTACGTATACTTCTATAATTGATACTTTTTATCTTAGAAATTAGATATGGCATCATTTAAGGCTCTCTTTTAATTATCAGATGTTTTATAGACCAAATGCAACTCAATCTCAAGTCTTTCTTTCACAATATTGGTTTCATCCAACTCTCTATGAATTTCCCCCAGTTCTCTATCCCCACCATTTTAAGGCATCCCAATCAAGCTTTGTCTTCCTATAATTACTAGAGACTAAGAGTAGAGATCACTTTCAATGGATCTTTGAAAGGAGTTTAAGCAAGGTGATATAATAATTTATAGAATGAAATTAGTGAGAGGCATTATTTTAGGGTTTATGAGGTAAATTAAAAAAAAAATCTACAATAAAAATGGAGAAGCAACAATCATTGTTGCACCAATTCCTACTCTACACAACTATGATAGAGCCATTCCTACTAATAATAGCTTTAGCACTTGAAGAAGAATCACTATGCCTAAGATTCAAATCTTCAAATGTAGGCTACACATTTACATGAGGAAATAAAAGAAAATAACATATAGCTCCTTTTGATTTTAAGTCATTGCTTAAACTTTTGGAAACATGTGCCTTTTCCTTTTTGCCCCTAGAAAAAGTTTTAAAACTACGTTTACACTTTTATTTGTCTCTAGGTTTCAAAAATTCAAATGTAATTTACAAATTTAAAAATGAAAATTTGTAATATGATATTGTATCCCTATTGAGAATATTTATTTCATTATGGGTACACTCTTATGAAATTACTTCAGAGGAAAATAGTTAGGTCTTTAGATACTCACTTTCTCAAGAAGGGAAAAAATTGCTTAATCAGATTTGGGCACCAATACTGGCTCTCACTTGGGGATGTACACCCATTATGGTTATGCAAAGAACCCTAAAAAATAAGACCAATTGCCAATCCCTTAGGCCACAGAGTCTAAACTTTGGAAATTTCTTAACAAACACCTTTGGAGTCTCAACACAATAAGGGAGAACCAATAAAAATAGATTAGGAGGATCTGAGGATGAACACATGATAAAATTAATGAAAGGAACTATATAAACAAGGCTCAAAGTAGAATGGAAACAAAACTATACATTGTACATCACTTACAAAAACATGGACTTAGTCAAGGAAGTGTTTTAGATGTCTATCATTAACTGGTAGTTCCAGTATCTCACCATCCATAAGGCATCAAATTTGCATAAGGGCCCATCCATAAGGCATGAAATTTACCATGTTTACCTTTGTCCTCATGTCTATTGTCTGAAAGTAAAACCAAATCTCCTACTTGAAAAATTCTTGGAGTGAACTTTATGTCAAATATTCTTTTGAGTCTTTCCTTGAAATTTAGGTGTCTTTCATGATCTTTTTTTCTAGTTTCATCAAGCTAAATAATCTGGATCATTCTACTTTCATAGTGGTTGATTTCATCATCTTCTTCTAGCTATTACATGAACTAATAGGTTGATAACTATAAGCTCATAGGAAAAATTAAATGAGCTCTATAAATAAGCTCAAAAGGGATTTTACATATATCTATCTTAGGTGTGATCCTATCAACCCATAAGGAAAATTTTAGTTGTTCACCCCACTTCTTCTTGTTACCTTCCAAATTTTTTCTAATGATTTTGAGCAATTTCTTATTACTGGATTTTGCTTTCCCATTCCCCCAAGGTTTTCAATTAGAAGGTTAACTTAATGTGATCCCATATTCTTTATATAATACCACCAAAGGTTTAACTCTAAAACTCATGGAATTATCAACAATTACCTTGACAATCACACCAAATATACAAATAATGTGATTCTATAAAAAGTCCATAATCACCTAGTGTGTGGCCTTCTTTGTAGGGACTGATTCAACCTTGTTTGTGAAGTAGTTAGTTGCAACCAATATACACTTATGTCCAAGGCTTGATGAATCAATGATATCCCCAACAAAATCCATTCCCCATTGTCTAAATGGTATTTAAATTGTTATAGGTTGTAAGGGAAGAGAACTAGAAGCTTTCAACCTTCTAACAAAGTGCTAACAATTCTAACATTTTCTTAATTTCTATGCAACATCTTTGAATATTAATGGACACCAGCAATCAACTCTCATAATATTATGAGCTATGACTTTAGGTGCAAATTGACCACCATATACTCTACTATGGAAGTGTTTAATTAAATTGGTAGTTTATTCCTCTACTAGAAATCTTAAGAGAGTCCCAACTAGATTCTTCCAAGTCAGTTCAATTTCAATTAAGAGATACATGTGAAATAGAAGTTTAAGAGTTCTCATTTGATTCTTGTCTAAGTCAGGGGATAATTAGAAAATTTCAAGTAATAAACAATGTCCTTATACCATGGAGACATGTTAATTTTATGCAAAGAATCATCAACATTAAAAGCAACAGTATTTGACTCTACAACATTAAAATTAGTCTCACCCATGAGCTTGGATAGGCCCATCCCTCTCACCAACTTGGTGTTTTGGATCTTGATGTTATACTCTTGCAACGTTTTGACCCACCAACACCTCTTGTTTGATATTTTAGTCTGAGTCAATATGTCTTTTACCATTGTACATCAGACATATGTAATAATATTTAAACTTAGAATATAAGGTCTAAACATCTTAACAGCTTTCAAGAGGGAAAAATTTTATTTTTCCATAATAGTATAGTTCATTTAATATCCTTGCATAGGTTTACTAATGAAAGCTATGGGATGCTCATGACCATCATCATTATTTTACAATACAACAACACATATAGTACTATGGGATGAAAAAGATAATATTTGAAACTCCTTAGTGTAATCAAGACTAGCCAAGATAGGGGTAGACTTCAAAGCTTTTATGGCCTTATCCTCCCACTTCATGGTTTGGTTTTTATTTAACATGGATGTAATAGGTAGAGTGATCTCTAAAAAGTTAGACACAAACAGTATTACAAAGCTGATTTGTCCAAAGAAGGACTAAATTCCTTTTTTGGACTATGGGATAAACACTTTGTCAATGGATTCCACTCTCTCTATATCAATCATCACACCATCCTTAGATACTATGTGTCCAAACAACTTGGCCTTTTATACTCTGAAGTGACATTTCTTTAGATTAAGGGAAATACCAAATTTCCTACATCTAAAGAACACTTTTTCTAGATTATCCAAATATGTTTTTCTATTTTTGGAGTATATTGTAATGTCGTCTTGAAACAAAACAATAAATTTTTTAATTATCCCTACAAAATCAACATCTATAGTCCTCTAAAATGTTGCACTGACATTCATTAACCCAAAGGGAATACTCATATAGACATAAGTACCCTAGGGAGTTGTAAATATAGTTTTATGTCTCTCATATTCTTTTACCACAACCTAGTTATACCCTTAGAAACCATCTAATGTGGACAACATCTCTAAAAATGTAAAACTCTATACTATGTTATCCATAGTAGGTAAGGGATAATTATCCTTCAAATAAACGTTATTCAAATTTATAAAATAGACACAAAAGTGGATGTCACCAGTCTTGTTTCTGATATCAACTAAGTTTTCCACCCATGATGCATACCTGATGGGCTAGATAATCCCACTATCCATTAATTTATTTAACTCTTCTAGCATCTTGGTGGCCAAGATAGGGTTAATATGTCTTTGTTTTTGCTTGAAAGGGTTGTTGTTAGGCTGTAATGGAATGACTTATTGAAATGAATCCTCTCTATACACTTTGAATTCTAAATAATACCAATCTAATCAATCCTAGTACTTTTTTAGCAATTTCATGTAGGCTTGGTTTTCTTCTGCACTCAAGTGAATGCCACGCCAAACCTTTCTTTGATGTTCTTTAGAGACCAAATTGCATTGAATCACATATTTTGAGATGAATAAGTATTTATTTTTTAATTTGATCTTTTGTATCAAAAGATGCCTCTAAAATCACCAATCCTTTTGGGATAGTGTTTGTCTTCAACTGAATTATATCCTTCCCAAATAGGGTTTCTTTCCCATCACAGATTTGGACCATGGATTCCAAGTCTGAGATCTAATCTTGAAATTACATTTCACAATTGACAAAACCTTTTGATTTGATCATCATGATCAAAAATTTCCAATGATTAATATTGTCTGGGACTAAAGGTCTAAAAAGTAACTCCACTTAATACTGATAGTGAGTCTTCATATTTTAACTTTCAAACTGAGCAGCCAACCATGCAAGTCTATTAGCTTCTTCATTGAAACTTCTATCATGATAAAAAATATCGAGATCATCAAAGAAATATAAAAAATCCCATACAACATTTATATATTATTTTAGCCTTTTATTTTTGGTGGCATAAGCATTTCAGACATTCTTAACCACTAACTCAGAATCACCCATTAGAATCAAAATTGTAATTCAGTGTTCTCAGACAATTCTCAAACCAAGCAAGAGTGCCTCATATTCTAAAATATTGTTAGAGCACTCAAAGAACAACTTGAAATAAAACCTCAAAAAAATATTAGGGGCATAAAAGACAACCCTAGCTCCATTTCAAAGATTGGAGCAAGCCCTATCAAAACACATTCTCCAAACATCATCACTTTCATTATTAACCCTAACATCAAGAATAATAAATTGTTCAACACAATCAATGTTTCTAACAAATTTACCTAGCTCAGCATCAGTGTATAACACCTCATTTAGAGCATGTTTTCGATCTTCAAGTACATATATCATCCTAGGTTACCTATGAAGTTTGACAATATTACCCTAAAAAGGAATGGTGGCATAAGATAGATATATATGAAGATTTCCACCCATGTTGGTAGCCCATCTTCTGGACAATAGAATCACTCATATATGATGATAATCTATAACTACCACATCTATGTTTAGTAACTTACCTAGATGAACTTCCAATTGCATTACCAATCCTTTAACTTGTCCAACAATGGGTACCTCTCATGAATCCATGGCATAAAACTTGCCAAAATTAGACGTTATTTTTACTCCAAGGTCATTAAGGACACCTAGGGGCATAACATTTCAAGAGGCTATAGAATCAAACATATAGTTGTGAACAATCAAACCGTTAACCAATAGGGTTGTGTAAAAACTTTCTATCAATATTATTCCCATATAAACCTCTGGGGTTGGTTCAAAAACCTCATGTGATTCTTCATCATCATCTAAGAGTGTTGGGGGTGAAGTAATTCATTGGCTATTATATTCTCATTAAACTCCAAATTCTCAAATGCCCTCCTATGTTTTGGTATCTGTAGCAACTCAACAAGTGAGATAATGATTTTCAATTGACTTAATACCTGGGCCATATCACACACACTGTATTAAAGAAGGGGATTATTTTTAGGAAGGGTGATAACACCTTCAGTAGGAATATAGTAATTTATAGTTAGAGGTGGAATAGGATGGGATGAACTAGCATTCCTAACAACATTTTTCAAGGTTGTATTTTTTCTTACATCATTCATACCATTAGGAATACTAGATAACAAAGGTTCTCTATTCTTGGTAGGAGCACCTTTCTATTTGATAATTTGAAAAGTAGGTGCTATTTTGGGATAACTATGGACCTCTTTGGTTTTCTTAAATTCCTTACGTTTATCCCCTAACCTTGGATTTGTAAGGGTAGTCTCTTTAGGAGAAACACCTTGTTGCTTGCTTCTCAGACTATGTTCTTTCTCTTGGGAAACTACTAGATTAATTAGCAACTTCTTATCTTCAACTAAATGAATTCGTCCATCATAATTTTTAATCACCATAGATCTTAAAAACTCAAAGTCATCACTAGGAAACTCATATTATTGTGTTATATTTACATCAAAAAAAACTCAGGAGTTGGGACACATACCTCTTTCATTGCACTCCAAAATTGATCAACGATAGTATCAATCAATAATTTTATGGAAGCAAACATTTTACTTCAGGAGATTTCATAGCTAAGCATCATAATCTCATCATTTTCAGATGTAAACTTGGGTTTTAATGCATATTCATCAATTCATTCATCAGTATCACAAGGAATATGGGGGAGGAATCATGTATCACACCAATCAATATCAAGATCACAGTATAGATCATTGACCTTGGCATTAAATGAACTAGGAACCTCCTTCCCAACTCTGCTATTATGATTTATGTCATTTATTTTATCATGGGCATGTCTCTTTCCTCTATCATTATCTTGATTATGGAAAGAGGGTCTCTCTTGTTCTTGATTGTAGTTTTGATCTCTCTCTTGACTATAAGATCCATGATAGATCCCCTTCTCATCTCTAGCCAACTTGTGTGACATCTCCTCGATATAACTTGCCAAGGTTTTCATAGTCTCCTCAAGGTTGGCAGTCTTATTAGACTAATTTTTTTTAGGGTTGACCAACTTTACAATAGACCTTTTATTCAAGGGCTTTCCCATAGTCTTTATATTAATTTTAATTTGAATGGTAATGTTAAATTCCAACTTCATATTTGTACTAGTCTTATCTCTCAAGTAATATGCATCCTTATTGTCAAATGCATCATAGTATTTAGTCAATCAAGTGGTATCACTAGGTCTGATATTATTTGATAATCTCATCATATTATTATTTAACCTTGTATTAAAATCTTGCACTCACTCATTATGGTTCTTCTTTATGTTTTCAAATTCTATAACAAGGAACCTAGGATCAACTGTATCACCATATTGTATTTTAAAAACATTCTTCATTTCTTCTTATGAATCTATGCATCCATAGGGAAGAGAATTGAACCATTCACAAGTAACTTCTTTCAACTTGTGCATAAATAATTTAATGCAAAAATCATCATGTTCATCCTCATAATATTCAATTATAATGTGGAAACACCTTAAATGTTTCTATCCAATCACCATATTATTCCCTTGAAACTTAGGGAGTATATTTCTTACCTCATTTGGAACTTTATTGGGATAACCCTCCATTTCATAAAAGTTCATATGTCTAAATATAGGAATTTTGAATACATGATGTTCATTCTCATCTTGATTTCTATGCCTCATGACTGATTTAATGGTGGGTTCAAGATCATATGGTAAAGGGATATGAGGGGATGAGTGAGGTGGACTTGGGGGATCAAACCTAGGAGGAGATTTAGCTTGTTGAGAAGGTGTTGGGTAGTAAACATGACTATAAGGCTCTGAGTTATCAAGAGAATTATGATATTATTAAGCTAAAACAAGTTCAACAAAGAGAAGTTTATGATCCAAAAACTCATTTCCTGTAGAAATTTATTCTTCTATTGGCCTCCAAACTTATCTCATACTTCTATGATAAACACTTAAATTAGAGATGCTATTTTGATGAGTCGCCTTTAAAGGAGGATCTCAATCCTTCCAATTTTCCAAATAAGAGAACACTCAAAACTAAAATAAAAGTGGGAACTGAGCTTTCGAAAACCAAATAAAATGTTGGAGTCACCATTATAAAAAATATTCTAGGATGTAACAGGTTATAAACAAAAAGTGATACATTCTGAAATGATAGTTTTTTTAAATTAGTGATGAGATATAAAAACAAAGACACTAAAAATCTAGTTTCATGTTGAAAAGGGTAAATCACTTTAAAACATGAACAAATAACCAGTTCCTTGTAAGAATTTATAGGAACATAATAGCCAAGGATCTTCTCATTGGAAATGGTATGAATCATATTTTTGTTTTAGTTGTACAACTTTAGGATTTAGCGTTGGACACTTGGGAAGATGGAAAACAAAGATGATAACCCTAAATTATGTCATTATAGTCAGGGAAGGGTTTAACATCTAGATATAATGAATATATATAAAGAATGGAAGACATCGATAGATGGTATGGTTAGTTCCTTATTAGTTTAGATCTACCTAAACCAATGTGAGAGAACCTATGGGGTAGCTTGGTCACAAGGAGTGATACTACAGTTCAATCTCTAGGGGATTATTGGTACACAAACAAATCTGACCAAAGCATAACCAAACTTGCACATTCCACTCAAGACAAGTTGTCATATAGACTGGGTAAATTCTATGAAATCAAATACAAGATACTAAAGATAGATACGAGATTGATTTCGATCTTCATTTCTAAAGAAACTATTGACAACTAGGATCTAAATGGAAGATTACAATGCTAGTTTTCAAAGACTAGATACAGACATATTTTTTATATACAACACTTACAAATATATGGATAAATAACACTCAAAATATTCAACAACATGTATTAATTGTAAGGGTAGGATGGGTAGGATGGGTTAGACATATATGAGAGAGCGGTGGTGACTTTCAACATAATGAACTCCTTCAACAATCATGTTATTATTCATTTCAAGATGTAGAAGACTAAAGGAGAAGTTAATAAAACTATGAGGAATGGTTTGCATTCATTGATGCCAATCCAATGCATGCATTCAAATGACCCTTGAAATATCCAAAGCATACATTGAAAGTGAAGACTCAAGCACCTTCTCCTCTCAACTCCATAAGTTTAGGGTGTCCTTAAAAGACTATCAACACAACATTGCCAAATCAAAATGTAGAAAGGAATTTATAACTTAGATTCCTTACCATAATGACTACCATTAGTGACATAAAAATAAATACCCAATTAGCAATGTATGAAGAATAAACCATTTCACTTCATTGATAAGATACAAAAGAAATCATAGATCTTTCCATTAACATGAAAGTAAATCTACATACATCAATGTTGAAAATGTTAACATGGGGAAATCCATAATGGATTTACTCTGAAATAGGGGAAACGTATACATGCTCTTAGATTTTACTAATGATTGTACAAATGTAATCACCTTAGTAACAAAATCAAAAGATACACAACAAGAATCTTGAAAAAAAAACAACCTTTGTAAACAGGACAAGCTCTCTTTACTTATACAAATTTCTCACCCAAAATATTCTCAGAAGATGATCTATCAAGAAGATGCCTTATATCACACTTGGAAGCTCATGCTTTACATGAAAATCATTCTAGTAGTCAGTTGTCCATGGAATGATGAAGTTTGATAACAAACTTTTGATCTATGTATCTGGAAGATCGTTGCACTTAGGCTTGAGGGAGAATATTATCTTGGGTGCAAAACCAACTTTTTTATTCTTGTGTAACCATTTTTCCCTATTTATAAATAATCCTTTACCCTAATGTAAGTTTGTGGATGGTTTCCCCTTTCCTTATACATGTCAAAGAATGTCTTTAGCTTTGTAATCATGGCATCAAACTATTCCATCTATAATGGAGGCAATGTGAGATCCATGGCCATTTGAATCATGTGTAGAATGAAAGAACTTCCCCTCTGAATATGCTTTTAATGGCCTACTTTTGCCTCAAAACCCTTGATGCAATCATCCTCATCCACTGAGCTCTTCAACATTAGTCAAATATTAATATGAAACTTAGCTTTGTATTTAACTTTTTGCCATTAACGTTGTCCTTTCCTTTGCCCATTCACATTTTGTTTTTCCTTTTTTTTGCTAAAACTAATAATGTTATGTGCATATTTTACTTTAGTTTGCCTTGGTGGGTTTTCAGAACCCAACTGCAATTTTGCACTTTTTAGCCTTGTTGGGATTTTAGACCCTAGGTGCAACTTTACAAGTTGGTGGGATTCCAAAAGCATTTCACATTTGCAAAGTAAAATTTTAAAATTGCATTTTGATGTTGTAAATCCGCTGAAAACACATCCTTTACTTGAGCCTTTGACTCCGTATTTGACTAGTGGGATTCGGACCTTGGAATGCATATTGCAATTTTAAAAAATTAAATTTGTAAATGCATGTTGCATTCCCAATGGAAATGTCCACTGCACCTTAGACCACAAACCTCCAAAGCATATGATTGTCCTTACAACTTTGGCATGGAATTTTAAAGCTTTAGGTGTTATGTAGGATTTCTCTTTTGTTAGGATTTTTGAACCTACATTAACCTCTAGATCTCAACAAAATTCTAGAGTTCTCATGAACACTTAGTCTATTCTTTTTGCATTGATGATTCCTCTTGCATGTTTTCAAGCTCTCTATCTTATAGTCTCTGATCTTTATGGCATCAAGTAGAGAATCTTTGTCAGTCCCATTTTTCTTTTCTAACAGAGTCAATGCATGTGAGGCTGTCTATATCTCTTGATACAATAATTGTAATTGATGCTGGTATTGTTCTACCATAATTTTTGAGGCTGCATAGGTAACTTGAGTTTTCTCAATTATTTCTTGCAACCTCCTCAACTGATTCTGATGCTCATAAACCATCCATCCTTCAACAAAAGATCTGCTTGATAATAATTTAATGTGTGGATCATATCATCTCTTATGTTTTCCCATTTAGATTCCTTTATTTTCAAAGTTTCACATCATACAATGTAGGTCTCAATTTCTTCACATTTATGATTTATGTTATCAATCTCCTCTTCCATCTTACTCAACTCCCAGGTCTGATTCTCCACTTCTTTCTTTTTCTCCTGTAGATTGGACATGGCATAATTTAAGGCTCTCTTTTGATTCCCAGATATTTCATGGACCAAACGTAGCTCAATCTCAATTTTTTATTTTGTAAAATTGGTTTCATCCAACTCTCTATGAAGCTCCCACGGTTCAAGGCATCCCAGTGAAGCTCTACCTGCCCTTCATTGCTAGAGACTAAGAGTAGAGATCACTTTTCATGGATCTTTGAAAGCAGTTTAAGTAAGGTTCAAATATAATTTATCGAATGAAATCAGTGAGAGGCATTAGTCTGGGGTTTGTGAGGGAAATAAATAAATTTTGTAATGACAATGGAGAAGCAACAATTGTTGTTGTACAAACTCTTTCTCTGCACAATTGTGATAGAGCCATTTCTATAAATAATAGCCTTAGCATTTGAAGAAGAATCATTGTTCTCAATATTCGAACCTTCAAATGCATGTTGCACATTTACATGAGGCAAACAAACAAAATAACATCTGGCTCCTCCTTTTACACTTAAGTCATCATTTAACTAGCTGGAGACATGTTCCCTTTTCATTTTTCCCCAACAAAAAATTTGTACCTTCATTTTCACCTTTATTTCATCGGTGGGTTTCAGAACTTCAAATGCAATTTATAAATTGAAATATGAAAAGTTATAATATGATATTGTATCCTCATTGGGAATCTCTATTTCATCCTAAATATTGACGTCTGTCTTGAAGTTGACCACTTGTTGTCCATGGTCCAATAGTTTGAAAATTGCAACCATAAATTTGCATTTTGGTATTGATTTTCTGATAGTAATGTCTGCACTTGCTTCGTGGAAGATGAGTGAGTGTTTAGTGCATTATGCTTCGTGAAGTCAAAACTTAGAAAAAGATTGGATAAAAATCTAGAGACTTGCTTGAGACAATATGTTTCATGTTATTCTATGGATAAGTTTCCATATGATAAAGTAGTGTAAACATGGATTTCTCTAGTGGAAATAATAGGCATCACTAATACTACTACCAATACAAGGGATGGGAATACTGAGACTAACTATGGCTCTAGCATGGTAGAAGCAAATCACACTTATGATGAGCAAGTTTCTTGAGGATTATTTCAACTACCTAAATTTTAATTTTTTAACTATAACAATTACTCTTTTTTGAAAATATTTCTTATTCTTTCATCTTTAAATACATTAAATTCTGTAATCTATTTTGTGGATCATGGATGTTACAATCATTAATCTTATTCATTACATTAGAATTAATATTTTTTTGTTCCTATTAAAATTTTGTGATTTCAAATAGTAATTTATTTTCAATGCATTTCATTCATTAAGTATCAATAAAAATTATCATTAACATTATACATAACATTTCCTTATTGCTTTAATAGAAAATGTGAAGCATACAAGTCTCATGTTTAGAAAGGCATAGTGCACCCCTTGACACCATACAAGATTTATTGGTTTTCATTTTATTAATTGTATACAATAGTAATTTTAAGAGCATATATATAGATATATCACATGCATAATAGTTTAACAATAATTATTCTATTGCATGTTTACATTATTACCATTACACAAATATCTAGGAAATATTTTTCTTATTATTGGAAATTGGGTTCACATATTTCCAAATTCAACCACAATCAATGTATTCAATGATACATGTAACAGTCTACTAGAATAGTGTATCAATGCATTTAAATATACAACTAGGAGAACTAGATATAAATATACAACTTCTAGAACATCATAGCCAAGCATTCAAAGGACAAATGCTACAACTAGTAGAGCTATAAAACAATGTGTTCAAATCTACAACTAATAGAACAATAAAGCACTATAACCATATATTAAATATTAAAAATCTTAGAATAGTATAGTTTGATATAATATTTACCTTATAATAGGCTATTTTTCCTAAAACTTCTACAACTACTATAATATTCAAATACTACTAGTACTAGAAATATTTTCCTACATTTGGTTTCAAATCTACAACTTTTAGAACATTATAGCCATGCATTCAAATGCTACAACTACTAGAATAGTATAAAAATGCATTCAAAATGATGTAACATTATAACCATGCATTTAAATAACAAATATAAAACTATAATAGTATAACATATGCATTAAACACTATATCAGTATAACAAATGCATCCAACACTATAACAATATAATAAATGTAATCAACACTATAACAGTATAATAGTGACTTTGTTTTTTCACAATACAAGATATAAATTAAAGTAGAAAAATTTGATGTATATAACATATTAAAATTATACAGCTAAGAGTATTTCAAACAAATATAAAATATCTTTTAATAAAATTAGTGTTTTTTAAACCAACATGATATAAATTATTTTAAACAATATAAACTCTAAAACTATCATTTTGAACAATATTATGTCAAACAAATCAAGATTTGTTTGCTTAAGAATCTCCACCACCTTTGCTTTTTCCATCACCACCCATCGAAACCAAGCTATCTTAACTTTCTTATGCATTCTCTAGTGCCACTCCTTCCTTCTAATTATCCTCTATAGCAACATTTATTTGAGAAAAAATCACCCTCTCCTCATTTGTTGCATCTCCTGGTGAAATAATTGTATGATCTACATCTATTTTATACTTTAATAAAACACTTGGATCCATACCATGCTCCTTAATGATTTTCTTCAAAGTGTTGTTCTATTTATTTAACAAAACCATCTTTTCCTTCAACTGAATTGCATTGGAGATAATTTTATAGGTGTTTTTCAAATGCACATTGAGAAGATTTGCTTCTTTCTTTAAATTTTCATATTTTACCTACCATGAATAGTTAATATGGGTCACAGACATACCAAGGTATTATAATAATCAAAATACACATTATATATACATAAAACTTACCAAAACCTTATCCTTCTCCACTTGCACAATGGTAATCAAGTTGATATCTTTAACCCATTTATTGAAATATGCTTGGGTTTCTCCATTGAAAATTTTCAACCTATTTGTCATAATCTCTAAAATTCTATAATTATAAATATTATCAATATAGATCAATCTAGATTGAGCTTGTTATAACAAAGCATCAATCTTTGATGGTTCATTTTGAACAAGAAAGAATAAATGTATTCTTTGGTCATGGTTGTGATAATGGGCTTTTATTTCTTTGATAAGGGCCTTTTCCCTTATCTCCCATTGTTTCAAATCATTAAATCCTTCAATCACACAATCCATTAGATTAGCAAGTAGATTTTTGGAAACTAGATTATCAAAATAAAAATTAGTAATGGCATCATCAAAAATATTTAAATTATCAGTGTGGGGTGCAGAGGATTTAGCTAGAGAAGAGGCATCCATAAGAGGCACTTATGAAAGAACATTAGAAACTTGAATAAATTCATGTAGATTTAATCAACCAATAGACAAGCACCTACTTTCAATGCCAATAAACTCTTCAACAAGATCAATTTGATGCAAACAAGTAAGACTCTATCCACCTAAAATAACACCAATAAAGTAAGTTGGGAAATCAAAAATTTGTAGAGTTCCTCTGCTTCACGTAAGGATAGTGATGTTATTTCCTATTATTTGAATCTTTTTTGGTAGTGGGGGTAGTGGCATACTTGTTAGTCTCCTAACAAATGTTGGGTGTAGTGCAAAAACAAATTCAAAAATGGTAAATTTGAAAACATAAAACTAATGCAAGTTCAAATTAAAAATTTTAATGTTATTACCCAATGGTGTGATTGTCTCATCCAATATGACTATCCTTACTGGAGTTGTCTCTTCCCCTCTATTCCTTGGGGGAGTTGGTGATTTCCCTCTCATTATGATTGTGGATGGCAAAGAGACATCAGTCATTAGAGCTATAAAACATGTAAATGATCTAGTTATTTAACTAGGAAACTCTTAACAAACTTGAAATTAAAAAAAGTTGTAATGGAAAACATTGATCATGTTGAGTGGAAGAATCCTTGATGGAAACATTTTAAGAGTCAATTGCAAAAAAAAAAAAAACCAATATTAATATTTTTTTCCATTGAAATACAAGAAAAATAGATTACAAGAATTTTAGAGGAACCTGGAAGTGAAAATGAACTAAAATTAGTTTTTGGACGTTTCATAATTTGGAATGAATTAAATGAAGACTTCATGGGTTGAGTATCACCATAACCCTCTAGAGCATGTTGACTTGTATTTTCTACATGTTTTCTTTTGTCATAAAGATTCACCTTCCCCTGTAACAAACAATAAGATATAAAAACATATTTTTTTTGAAAATATAAAAAACAAAAAAATGAGACTCAGTGAAAGCAAACTTACCTCCTATTATTCAATTGACAAAGCATTAGCCTTCATTTTTTTATGAAGGATAGTGGGAATTGGAGTATTCTAGATTTAATACAAAGCCTTCAAGTAAAAGGCTAGAATGTAGTTGGAAGATGAAATAGTGCAAGTGTCCTTCAAGAAAGCATAATTTAATTTAGCCCTAATCATGTTGGATATTACTATGCACCAGTCACATCTAAGACCTGAGAGAGAATGAATAATATAATAAACCACCCAAAAGTGAATGTTCAAAGGTCTTCTATGTGAAAAAATTCTCGCTTGAAAGAAATGGAAAATAGATTTGAGAAATGGATTGCTGATTTTTTTTATAGGGATCCCCCTTTCATTTCAAGAATATATAATAAAATCCAAAAAATATAACATTTAATTGAATTAGGATACTAAAATATATTTAATAAATGATTAAGGTATATTTAGGAAATGAATTAATAAACTTAACACTCACCTGATGGGTCAAAGGATATTTTGTAGAATGACTCCAAATAAATCTTATCATCTTTGGACAAGACAACCTTCATGCTCATAATACTTGCATTGCAATGTGGAAGAGTCATTAAATTATGGATATCCAATGGAGATGTGACAAAGGATATTATTTTATTTTTAAAATAGACATAGAAATGGTCATCACTATGGTTAAAATAACCAACTAGAGATTTTTAAAATTATTGGTGAT
Source organism: Torreya grandis (assembly GCA_037957365.1). Classification (NCBI taxonomy): domain Eukaryota; kingdom Viridiplantae; phylum Streptophyta; class Pinopsida; order Cupressales; family Taxaceae; genus Torreya; species Torreya grandis. Next base: position 1,501,288 of record JARHVA010002633.1, on the reverse strand, counting down.
AGTTAAATCATATTGAGGCATCTATACATGTCCTCTAAACCTACATTGATTTCTCAATTCAATAAAGGATCATGGCTACTCCAACATCTATAAGAAATCTAAATATAAAATATTTTTGAAAACATAATTTTTCACCCCTAGTGATTGGCTCCATGTTTATATGGATGTAGAAGTCATTGTCACCCTGTAAAAAATAAATGGGAAGTACGTAAGTTGACTTGGAAGTTGGAAGTAATTAGGTAAATTTGGAAAAACTTAAGTTGATTGGTCAAGATGATAAAAAAATTTAAGCAATGTTTGAAAATGAGTTCACTATAGAGGTATTTATAAGCAAGGAGGGGAACTAGAGTAGCCAATCGGCATGATCAGTGATCATTGTATTATTGTCACACGGTAGTGAAGTGCCACATGATAACAACATGCCATGTAGTAACTATCTATAGCATGGCACCATTTTACCATGTAGTAGTATTATGTCGAGTAGCAACATAATGTCATATACCAACTCACTATCACTTGGTAACATACTACCATGCATCAACAAAAAATTTAATGGTTGATGTTGGCACATGATAGTGTGTTACTATGTGACAGCATGACACCACATGACAAAATATTGCTACAGGGACCAACACTTAAATGAATACTTCATGGATTGAGTATCACCATAGCCCTCTAGAGCATGTTGACTTGTATTTTCTACATATTTTCTTTTGTCATAAAGATTCACCTTCCCCTGTAACAAACAATAAGATATAATAACATATTTTTTTTAAAAATATAAAAAACAAAAAAATGAGACTCAGTGAAAGCAAACTTACCTCCTATTATTCAATTGACAAAGCATTAGCCTTCATTTTTTTATGAAGGATAGTGGGAATTGGAGTATTCTAGATTTAATACAAAGCCTTTAAGTAAAAGGCTAGAATATAGTTGGAAGATGAAATAGTGCAAGTCTCCTTCAAGAAAGCATAATTTAATTCAGCCTTAATCCTGTTGGATATTACTATGCACCAGTCACATCTAACACCTGAGAGAGAATGAATAATATAATAAACCACCCAAAAGTGAATGTTCAAAGGTCTTCTATGTGAAAAAATTCTCGCTTGAAAGAAATGGAAAAAAGATTTGAGAAATGGATTGCTGATTTTTTTTACAGGGATCGCCCTTTCATTTCAAGAATCTGTAATAAAATACAAAAAATATAACATGTAATTGAATTAGGATACTAAACTATATATAATAAATGATTAAGTTATATTTAGGAAATGAATTAATAAACTTAACACTCACCTGATGGGTCAAAGGATATTTTGTAGAATGACTCCAAATAAATCTTATCATCTTTGGACAAGATAACCTTCATGCTCATAATACTTGCATTTCAATGTGGAAGAGTCAGTAAATTATGGATATCCAATGGAGATGTGACAAAGGATATTATTTTATTTTTAAACTAGACATAGAAATGGCCATCACTATGGTTAAAATAACCAACTAGAGATTTTAAAAGATTATTGTTGATAGTTAAATCATATTGAGGCATCTATAAATGTCCTCTAAACCCACATTGATTGCTCAATTCAATAAAGGATCCTGGCTACTCCAACATCTATAAGAAATCTAGATACAAAAGATTTTTGAAAACATAATTTTTCACCCCTAGTGATTGGCTCCATGTTTTTATGGATGTAGAAGTCATTGTCACACTGTAAAAAATAAATGGGAAGTAGGTAAGTTGACTTGGAACTTGGAATTAACTAGGTAAATTTGGAAAAACTTAAGTTGACTAGTCAAGATGATAAGAAAATTTTAAGCAAAGTCTAAAAAAGAGTTCACTATAGAGGTATTTATAAGCAAGGAGGGGAACTAGAGTAGCCAATTGGCATGATTAGTGATCATTGTATCATTTTCACATGGGAGTGAAGTGCCACATGATAACAACATGCCATGTAGTAACTATCTATAGCATGGCACCATTTTACCATGCAGTAGTATTATGTCGAGTAGCAACATAATGTCATATACCAACTCACTATCACTTGGTAACATACTACCATGCATCAAAAAAAAATTGAATGGTTGATGTTGGCACATGATAGTGTGTTACCATGTGACAGCATGACACCACATGACAAAATGTTGCTACAGGGACCAACACTACCAAGTGATGCAAAGCTATTTCTCAACACAATACTGGTGTATGGTAGCTTAGTGTTATGTCACAACATTGTGTTGGGTGATAATAATGTGTTTTCTGACACATTGTAGTCATGTGACATAAAACTACCATGTGGCATAATGTTGTTGCATGACACAATGCTATCATGCAACATAATGCTATCACAAAACATAATTCTATCGCATGACACAATGCTATCATGTGACATAGTACTATGGCATGGCAAAATACTATTGCATGACACAATTCTATCTTACACCCTAACATTGTCATGTGATAAAAAGATAAGGAAATTTTCCACCTACTCTACATAACCTAATTCACCAATAGATTGAATCTGATTCACCTACCCAAACCTAGGGGGTTTTCATCACGGCCTCTTAAATTGAACCCTAATTTAGAATCATGCCACAAGTTAGATTTTAGAATGAAGCCAGAGGCTCAATGTAGACCATCCAAACTACTCAGTACACTGAGTCCCCAGGATTATGCCATGTGACATGATCTAGAGTGCTTTGAGTTTTAACAAACCAAATAAAAGACATCAAACTGATGGAGTGTCGAGATCATTCCATATGGCATGATCTTAGGGATTCAAGATACTCTATATTTTGGGTAGCCTTTACTAGGCCCTACAACCTCCATCGTTCTGAGATCTTACCATGAGGTAGAATCTCAAAATGATGTAGGATATCCAGACTACCTAGGGTCTCAAGTCTCCAATATTATCCCATGTATCATGATTGCAGATGTTCATAAGATTGATAGGCCAAATTAGAGAAATCAAACCATCCATAAATTGAGTCCCTAAGTACATGCCATGTGGCACGATCTTAGATGTTCAAGGTCATGATGATTTACCTCCTTTGCATATAATTATTGACCTTATAACCATCCAAGATTGTGCCATACGGCTGATCTTAGGGGTCAAAATCCTCCATGGTACATGCTCAACATAGCTTATGATGTATGATCTTTGACAATGCTTACATGTTAACTAATAACTACAAAGAAATCCATTGCTAAAAAAACCATTGATTACATAAATTAATCTTTAAACCTATAACTAATTTTTCATAAAATCTTTATTTTTGAAAATATCTAACCTCCTATTTCAGCTTAAGCTCTCCACCTCAAATAAAGCTAAAAAACACCTTTAACAAAAAAATGACATAATAATTGACTTCATCTCAAATAAATAACATTTATAAAGAATCTACAAATAATATCTTGCCACCTTACCAGTTTTATGTGACACAAAAGCAAATCCCTAAGAAAAATAAAGATAATACCATGTAAAGTGTTGTTTTAATTACTAAGCAAAATCAAGAAGCATAGGCATGCTAAAATGTTTGTGCACATGTCATTTATTAGATCACTAAAGTTTTAGGCAAAAAAAATGCTTATTTATTCTATGATGAAATAATTGCATAGGTCACTGCAAAACATAGAGTCAGAAATAGAGTTGAGTTATACATAGAATTAATATATATATTTGACGTGATTGTAATAATGCAAAATATATTATATGAGGCATATTTTGTGGCATTTAAATTTGAGCTTTGTTGTATAAATTTATATATATATTTGGTTTTTTGGGTCTCTACTTATGTATTTAATAGTAATGGTAAGCCACATGGCTAACTATTTGGAAATGTTATGATCATCTGATAGATGTTCATGGTAAGGATAGTTGTTGCCGGTTTAGAGTAGTTAATAATAAACATGAAAATGTTTCAACAAGTGAAAATGGGTAAAGGGTTTCATCATTTGAGATCTACCACATGGCATGATCCTAGGTGGTTGGAGGACTGAGAATCAAATACCAAGATTTTAAACCATCAAAACCTTGAGTGTTTGATATTATGACATGTGGCACAATTATGGTTCTCAGATGTTTGACTCCTCTAATTTGGCTTGTCAATCCTTTGATCATAAGAAAACATGCCATGTTGCATGATCTTGGTGACTAAGAGACTCAAGCCCTCTTGATTTTGACTCCCCTATGACCTAGGCCCTATTAAAAAAGAATAAAAAACCACTTACCCCATTATTGGAGACTTCCCTTCACTAGCTACCTTGATCTCTGGCTTTTTGTGATCCTACCATGTATATATACTTTTTTTCCACTATCAAAATTTAGCCAAAGTAGAGCAACCTAATTTTTAAAAACTCATATATAATTTTATGCAATAAAAATAGATTTTGATCCACCACCCATTCTAGTTTCTAAAAAAAACCTAATATTACAACATTATTTAGGTCTATTTTAAAAACATTGCTAAAAAGCACAACTATGTTTCCAAATACTCTACCTATTATGCTTTATTTGGTGTAGATTACTCCATTTATGAGTAATTATTAAATATTTAGATATATCTAATGCTCTTTTAGACTAGTGATCTTCTGAACAGAGGTAGACTTATCAACGTAAAATAAACTCATCATATTTAACTCAAAAGCAAATATCACCAGTTAGATTTATTAGGATAATTCCAAAAAACATAGATTACATATAGTATGGTCAATTAGATTATTGTAAGAGCAACAATAGAAAAAATAAAAATACTAAAACTAAATTAAGACAACACAATGCAGAGATTAGATATTACAAGGATCCAAAGATAAATCTAATAAAAATATTAACTCTATCAACAAATAAAATGATTAACACTATTTATTATGTACTCTTAAACCTGATCAAAGGGGTAGTATTTGAATAGAATCTGTACGCTCTTAAAATATAAATTTTTTAAGCTATATAAAATAGACACCTATTTTTTTATGAATTTGAAATGTTGGTAGCAATTTTTTTCCCTAAAATGCATCTACACCTAAATCCATAGTAAAAAAAAAAACTAATGAAAACTAACTAACCCCATTACATGGGTTGAATTTCCATTAATTCCCTATATCGGGTGTTGTCATATACGAATGTTGAGTTTTTAAGGACAAAAAATAATAATAGACATCACTCTAATATAAATAGAATTAAGCATTACAATTTTAGCATTAAATTTTGTCATCAATCATGAAAATATATAACAATGCCGAATTAATAAAAAAATCGATATAACAACTTCTTTTATTGAAAATAAATTTAAAATTAAATAAGATTAATGAAAATCTATATTAGATAACTCTTCTCTAATGTCTTTATTGTTATATCTAACATCTTAGAGTTAATAATTATAATGATATATTAATATTATTATAATTAATTATAATATTAGTATATAATAATAGTTATTTACTATATTATATAGTAATAAAAATTATTATAATTAAAATAATATTATATAATATATAATTAATATATGATTATATAATATTTTATTATATTGTATCGTAATTATATATAAGCTCTTGTTATTGGCTTAGACTTAGCTAAGGAGTGTGGTCTTGAATGTCTAATCATTGAGGATGATTCTTAGGTAGTTATTCATTATCTAGTCAATAAAAAAGCCAAAGCCTAGAACATCAATAATACCCTGACCAAGGACTAGCCAATCCTTAGACATTTCAAAGCTTAAAAAGGATTACATTGATTTCACCAGTCAAATAGGGTAATGGATTTCTTGGGAACTATAAGAATTGATCTAGCAGAGCCTAGTCAAATTCACAGTTGCAAAGTAGGATGGTTGGACCTTGATGATGTAGCTAATATCGATTTATAATGTTATCATTCTAAGTGTAGTCTAAAAAATTTAAGGGGGGATTATTTCATGATGATTGTAATTAATAGATAGTGTGGGAAATGAAATCCAATCCTTGTATATTTGTTATGGTGAAAGTTGTATGTAATTATTTTGGCATGGTGTTTGGTTCTTGATTTTCATGAAGGAAATATCTCCCATGCACATGATAGTGGGGTAATAGATGGAGAAATCAGTGATCAAAGTTGTTTATATTTTGGTGGTGTTTGGTACTAGTTCCAAAAGAGAAATGGGGTTTCTTGCTCTAGTCTCTTCTTTTCATCTACAACACATCTTCTAAGTTTCCATCGGTAAAGGTTTATCAAGTTATAGCCCCAAGTGGTGGGAGTGGAGGAGGTGAGTCTTAGCCTGCATTAGTGATTAAATTCTAAATTGGTTGAACTTTTTTCCTGCAATATTTTGTTGTTGATCTCTGACAAAATCAAGGTGCTTGAAATGGTTGATTCTTTGTTAGTCTAGAGTATAGGCTAAATCTTCTTGTAGATATGAATATTATTGATTTGGGGCATTTGTAGATCTACCTTTCACTAAAAAATATGGTTTCAATTTTATTTTGGCCTCCATATTCAAGACATTGAGGAGAATTTCATAAAGATTCTTAGTTTTTTTGAGGAATTAGAAAATTTTTGCATGACATTTCAAGGGCAGGCTACTAAAAAGGAGGTTCTTCTAGATAATTTTGAACTAAAAGCCCCAAATGTTGAGCTATCTTTATGGAGAGTTGCTCAAAGATCCATAGCTCAAATTTAGGTGGTGAAATTCATTCTCCATAGTATTTCTAGGGGTTAATTCTTAGTGCCTAGATAGTTTGATAAGTGGGTCATAAGGCCAACATGGTATTCAGCCTTAGTTAAATAAGACCCTAGGGATGTTGTTTATATTTGAAAGCTATCTCTTATAGAATTAGGGTAGTCATTTGATCAAATGGAGATGGTAGGGTACTGATCAAAGTGAAGGAGCATGCTTAGTATTTAGATGTAGAAAGGTCCCCTTTAACAGAGATCTGATTGAAGTGAGTTAAGGTATAAAATCCTTTATTATTCTTGATGTTTATTAGGTGGTCATTTAGCTTTTCCTTTTACCTAATAGTTTATTTTTTTTACTTTATATGCTTCTCTCGAGAAGCCTTTTATCCTCTCTCACCTATCAATATATATGAAATTTCTAATATTATAATATAAAATTTTCATATTTTGATTGTTTCCTATGTTTTTGACCAAATATAACGAGGGTTTTTGCCTCAATCCAAACTAGTTTTTTTCCTAATTTCATGCTTATACTGGGAAAGGGTCCTATCAACCCTAAAATCAGTCAAAAAATTTAATATATAATATAATTTATCAACATTAAATACATTTTGGCATAACTCACCCCTTGAAACAACTATTAGTTTTAATTTCATTATTTACATGAAACAATCAGAAACCTTAACTCCAAAAGACAACATACCCTTTTTTCCTAGCTTCACAGCTCTTGTTATTTTTAAGGAAACTTTTATAGTAACATGTTAAGTTAGAAAAATATTATTCCAATCTTTTTAATATCAATTTCATCACTTTCCTTCATTGTAATTATAGATCTAAATATTTTAGGTTTTTAAAATTTATTTTAATTATGATTTTAGCATTTCTATGTACTTATTGATTATTGTTTCTTAACCCTTCTCCCAAGCATCTATCTATCATAAATTTTATTTTTCAATTTTATTTTATTAGACACCAGTTTACAAAGTATATTTACACTCCTAAGACCTATCAAGGATGCATAGATGTTCTTGGTACTCTTTTTGGTTAGTCTTTTTGAATGAATTGCTCTTTCTTATTTCTATTTTTTTAAATTTCTAGAGGTCATTTTCGGTGCCAATAGGATCCTAATTTGAATTCAATATATCTATAAATACAAAGGTCTTGGTCTATAAGATGATTAATCATCTTAAGATTGAATTTTTTTATTTGATGAGAAGGATAAAATACTTATCTTTCAAATATTTATATGTGATAATTACATCTAAATGTTAAATTTATATATGTAATCAATCCACAAGAGAATAAATTGGCACGTGGAAGTTGTGTAAGAAACTCGTAAGATAACAAAATTGCATGTGGTAGGTCGACAGTTGACACACATTCAATTGTGATTCTTCATCATAGAATGGAATGTGATTGTTAGAACTACTTAGAAGGTATGAATGCATGGAAATGAGTTTTTAAGGCAACCAAAAATAGATGGCAGCCAAAATATTGGTGTTTGGGTAAAAATAATTAAATACTCATATGCTTACTAAGTATATCGTTATTGCATAAGACCCAGTTATAAATAAAAGACCGTATTTATTATTTGATGTTGACTTTAGATTATTAGCCCCATTAGTAATAGCCCATGGAGTGGGTGAGAATATATAAATTTCTATTTGTCTAGCCTCACCAAGATAAGACTTTACATATTTATAAATAAAATATAAATTAATATGTCTATGTTAGATTGATATAATTAATAAAAGTAAGAATCACACAACTAGTAAATTTTTAATATCTAATGAAGAAACTAATAAATTAATTTTATTTAAAGAGCATTACCTTTTTTCATCTAATCCATTTTTAGGTTAATTTTATTTTCATTGGTTTCTAAACAATTTATTCACCAGTTTTACATCAAGCAAAATTTTATTGTGTTTTTGCCAATAAATTCCTTCTTTCTTAAATAGTTTATGTCTCACACTTCATAAAAACATCTAATTATTTGACCTGAACCTTAGAATTTGGTCTTCTATAGCCCTAATATGTAATCAACAAATTAGTGTTTTTGATTTTTCAGTCTTTTATGGCCTAGTGCTTCATTTTTAATCATACAAGAGTATTACACTTTTAATAACTCTATGTTATATATGTTTATTTTTTATTTTTTAGTGGTATGAATTTATGAGATTTGGAAGTAACACAATAATTATACATTACCTTAAGGCTTATAATTCAGTATCTAATCTATTGTGTAATTTTTGTGTTTAAACTAAAAGTTCATACTTGGTCACCTTGTGGGATACATGTGTATGGGTTTAGGCTTCGCATATATGTGAAAATAAAAATATTTTATGGATATAAGTTCATCCTCTCTTTTAGATCATGTGACATCTCTCTTTACTCTCTTTTCAGATATCATGACATCTAAAATTGGCCAGAGATAATTATTAGTCCTAAAATTATATTATTTTAGGATACATGTGTGTTTATCAATTCTTATTAGGATCTTGTTGATGTATTTTCCCCATGTTTATGGTTTTTCTTTGTTATTTACCATCCTCAATTCTGTCAATTGTATATATTGTAAGTAATGCAAAAAAAGATAATGGTAATAATAACATATAATAATAAGGACATATATAAAAGGAATTGTAAGAATGGTGACTTTTTTATCAGTGCACCCATCAAGAATCACAACAATAATTGAAATAAAAATATTTGACATTCATGAATAGGAGTAAAACCATTGAAACCATACCAAAATTTTGATTTTTGTACATACCACAACCCCATAATTCATATAATTGTAATGCATAAGCACCCATGTTATAGAGGACTAGTGTTCAATCCATCCATTTCTAAATGAATTGTTATATAAACAAAAAATTACCTTCATAATTATTATATACCCATTCCACCCAAAAAGGACAAACTCCACCACTTAAGATGATTTATGAAAGAATATAAGGTATTGGGTAATCAAACTTGATTCGTAGCACACAAAATGAACTACATGGGATTTTAAGAATAATAAAGTGTCCCCTACTTCTCCACACTCCAAAAACTATATCAAAATTCAAAAAATGTGTTGATAATGCATTCAAGCCTTTGAATTCCTATCCAATAAAAAAATTAACTTGAGGGATAAACAATGGAATTTTTTTAGGAATAATGGGACACATAGAATATGTTCTCATTGATGAAATTAGCTTCATTGGCCAAAAAAAGCTTAAAAATATAAAAATTTGATTGTGTAAGGCATTCCATCAAAATAACAAAAAATGTTTTATGAAAACTATGTTAGATGCTACCCATATTTGAAGACATACTAATATATGTGGGGAAGTTGTTTGGTCACACACACAAATTATTGTCAACAAGGATGCACCACACAACAACTACTATTCAAAATATTATTAAAAAAAATTATAAATGCAAACTTGAAATAAATATCATTGGAACATTCTCATGTCAATAATGGACTCCATTATGTCTCTATAAAAAAAAATCCATTAAAATCTCAACATATTTATATGTGATTAAAAACTTAAATACTTTGCATAATAACTAAATGATAAAATTGGTAAAATTATTATTATAATAAGAAAATAAAAACAAAGACAATAACATGTCACACCCAAAAATAATGAACTAAATTAAAGACAAGATTGCTTCTACATAAGGGACAAAAGTTTGTGTTGACATCCAAATTTCAATTTAAATCAGGGTTAGTTAATAGAGATGTCAAGAAAATTGTTCACGTTGTCTTTGGTTTAGGTTAAAAACCACCTAATTTACCCATGTATGTGGTTACATTATTAATAATATACAATACCTCTTATGGATATAAAAAGTCTAAATCATTTTCTAGTTCTTCCTATTACACTAGGTAAATGTTGAGAAATTCCACTCAAAATGTCTTGTTTTGTAACCATCATAAAGCATATGAAATGTTTCTAGGTAAAGGAAAATTTATTAATAAAATTTGGCCTTCATTATGGTATCAATAATTTTCTCATTGTATGACATGCATATTTGGCCTACATTTTCATTTAATAATAATGTAATAATGAATCATAATAGATATGCAAAAACTAGAATGTAAGAAGAAGCAATACTTATATGTAAAGGAAAAATATCATCTTGATATCGAGTTTGTATACTAAAGTAATGTTAGTTAGTGGAGATTTTTGGAAATCAATAATATTTTCTAGAGTCCAAGTTTAAAACCAACTAACTTACCCATGTATGTGGTTTTTTCCTTCATAAAATACTTTGGCCCCGTATGGGATATCAATAGTTTGACATATTTTCTAAATCCTTCTATTAAATGGGTGAATCATAAAAATAATGTGGCATAAAATGTCTTGTGTGCTAGCCATACATAAGGGATAGGGAATGAATATCAATAATGCAATAATTGATATCGATAAAATTGATCATCAAAGCATAACGTTCATTATAGTTTCATTATAACATTGATCATCAACCCTTAACCTTCACCTCATTATTAGTAGTTCCCTCATTTAATTACATGAATATCTCTCCTCTATTTTGCTTCAGCCACTTAACAATGAGTGGTAGTAAATATATATAAACCAAAAAATGACGAAGAAAGACTCAATGTAAAACCTTTTTCACTGCATTTATAGTCCATATAAAATTTTAGTATAATTACAATACCAATATTTCCACTTTATATTTTCATCAATTATAATTAATTGAAATTATAAAACCTTGATTTATAAAAATATAAATTACATCCCTTCAAATGTAAGTTACACATTTTGGGAAGATGTTAGTTATTATACATCTATCTACAATCATATGACTTGAAAAATTATAAGTGTGAATTATAATCCATTTTAAATAAAGGCCTCTCCAGGGGAACAATAATTATAACTATTATTTTCAATTAAAATATATTTAGATCATAATACTACTTCACTTAATTTTAAGGTTAAAAAATGGGGTCATGGTCATTTTATATATTGCCCAGGGTAAGACTATTGCCAATCATTTATTTAATAGGCATTTATATATCATCACATAATTGGATGAGATATAATTGTGATTGCGTAACCCTTTAAATTATAAATATGAATTTTTAACCCTATTCATGTATTGAACATGGATAATAAAAATTATAGCTAGTCATTTTATTAGTATTGCTATCTCACTTAATTCTAGTTAGTATAAATGTGCACATGGCCATTTTTTAAATAATGTTAAGGTGTTTTCATATATATCCCATATTTCCTTGACCTGGGTTTTATTACATTGATAGATGTGTATACTTAATAATGAACCTTACAAGACTTATTTGATTTCTGGTCCATAAAAATATGTTTAGGACCAATGTCATTCAATATCGTTACTTCTGACATGTGGTGTGTCGTGGTTGGCCTACACCATAGGGCTAGAGGCTTGTTGACATAGATGTGGTGGCCCATTGGTGACTAGGTGCCATATATGAAATTAAGTGGTCAACAAATAAAAATTAATGTAATATATATATATATATATATATATATATATATATATATATATATATATATATAATAAAGGGATCAAAGTTACCTCTAGATAATAGGTTCCTATCATGACCTTATTATATAGCATCACATACACATATTTTGTCATGTTCTAGTTAAATGAAATCATTAGGAAGTGTTTTGCCCTTATGATCAAAAGAACTTGCATTTCCATCCTTGTGAACATTGTACACATATGTAATTTCTTACATTATTTTATATTGAGTAAAAGTTGCATTATTTTGAAAATAATTTCAAATTCAAATATGTTTTGGGTTAATAATGTATTAGTTTTCCTTTGTATGTTCTATACCATGTAGATTACTAGCCAATAATATAGGGTTTTCCCTCACACTAACATCTTGGGTACTGTGATGCAAATTATTGGTATCATAAAAAGATATTTCATATGCATTTAACTATGATAACACATCATAAAAAATAAGGTGAACCATTTGGATTTATTTTAGATTATTTATAAGAATGTAGTAGTAATATAAAGATATCTAGAAACTAGAAAACATTCATTAAGGCATCCCCTGACATCCATAAACTCAGTCAAATTGTCTTTGAGGATAAATGTAATGAATGTTTTGGCCTATTTTTTGAACTCATATTGAAAACTATAACACAAACCACTACTTATAATGTGCGTCTTGCACATCCATCATTTTAGTAGTAAATCTCCTTCAAACTACAATTAAATATTAACATTATATTATTATAAAGTATAATAAATTTCACAACACTAGATAATTGGATTTGAAAACTAGAGGCCCACTTTTTGGTCAATCACTTCACTAAAAAAAATAAGATAATTTTTTCAATGTTAATGATGTCCATTTTAGTGTCCCACTAAACAAACACCTTTAGCACGTAACACAAAATATTTTGGAACTAATTTATAATTGAGAGTAATTTTTCAATGCTATCATGAAGGATTATTATCCCCTTAAGAATTATGAATATGAGTGCAATAAATTCTAAATATTTGACTAGCATAAAGAACTATAACTTCAGGACTACACTAATGAGTTCCATGACTAAAATGTGCATTTGTGTAAAGAATTTATTGATAAATATAAGGTGTTGAATTATATTAATGTAATTTCACCTTATATTCATGAAAATATTGATTTTTTGACTTTTGAAAAACTAGGGTAAGAATAACACAATGTTTGAAAATTTAAATCCAAAAGAAAAACAAAGTATTTTTATTTCATTCATCACAATACACAAAAAAAACCCCACTCCCAGTGCACCATCTTACCCCACTGTGCATAAGTAAAACCTTCAATGTAAGGGATAGAAACCTAAGAAATATGTGCAACACCAAAAGTCTCCAAATCCTTCTACAATATAAAAATAAAAGAATAACTGTAGATACCTCATTTTTTCCACTTTAGTGTCATCACTATTCAACTGAATCGCTTTTCCACTCTCGCACACGACCAAACACTAATTTATTATATCATTTAAAATCATCAATATGAATAAGGTTTTTGTCTTGAATCATGAAAAGACATCCTTAATCATGGGATGCACCATATCTTATCATAAATTTTTCCAACCACATTTTAAATTAAATCATCACTTTGTTAGTGTCACTCTATATAAATTAAATTAACTAATTATTTGATCTTAGACTTTGAAAAATAATCAAAAATAACATCTTGGATTATTAGCTAATTAAATGAGGTCATTTAGCTAGTTTAATCATAGTAAAAAAATACATGGAATTGGCTAATTCTATAATTATCTAAATTCCAAAAAATTATTCTATATGGTCACAAGTCAATGATATCACCAAAATATCTCCAACCCCATGTTAAATCTAATGGCCAATAAATGTCAATTTTAAATTCAAAGGTCACACTTCAAGAAAAACACAAATTAGGTTATCTCAATTTTTCATACATGGAATTCATTACTCATGCCAAACCTTTAGAAATGCATCTCATTAAATACTCAATCCCCAAATATTAATTTCCCACCTTCCACAGTTGACCAATACTCTACCCTTGATTTTGAGATCAACTTAATGATTGAAATTGATTTGTAAAATCTATCATTAAAGCATCCATGTACTCATTCCATCAAGATTAAATCATGAAAATAAGTGTTGTCTAATGTCTTAACTAATATTCAATCAAATATAAAATAATTTAATAAAACATCATCTTTGCAAGGGGAAGTGTTGCCAGTTTTTTAAACATGCTACACAATTATTTACAACTACATTCAACTAAAATCTAATAGAGGATCAAGATAATCTTTGGTAAGTTTAAGTTGATATAATTTAATTTTTTTCTTCTTTAATCTTATATGAGGTATAAGATTCATTAATCTAGTTAACAATTTAATTTATGATTTGTTTGAATTTATCTAATAACATTCAATTTCCAACTAATATTTGTTTTATGTATACATTTTCCCCCTCTATTTGTTCACTGATGGTAATATCAAACTCACTCCCTTAGCTACCTCTCAATTGGTTTTCACACCATTCTATCTAAAATTCTAGATCCAAATCCACAACAAACATTTTTTAGGGCTTGAGGGTGAAAATGAATTATTTTCACACTCCCCCCCCTCACCAGTCCTTAAATATTCATCTCAAAATTTTAATTCCCCCCCCCCCCATTTTATCCCCAAACATATATTTCTCATCGTGGGAGCTCATTTTTCACTCTATCCTCTATTTTTTTCCTATCTTCCTCATTTCTTGACCTCTTATATATCTTTTGACATAAGTGTATTCCTTTCAAGGGCCCATTCATATAATTTATTATTTTCTAGACCCCTCAAGGGGGCATCCCATATTAATTGTATTCATTTGGGGCATCCTTCTAAGCTAAGTTTTTTTTTCTTAAAATAAAATATTCTAAAAATACAAAAATATTCAAGTATTCAAAAAATTAAAAATTAGAACCTAAGTATTACACAATTATTTGTTCACATTATCTGAATATGTTATTCATCATGGGAATGGTATATTACATAACCTTTCTCATGTACATATGAATTTCATGGTATACATGATATCATGCATGACATATAAATATAAATTCTACATAAATACATGGAAAATGTATTTTTTTATACCCAAGCTGCATGCCAATGCAAGGAGCATCTTATTTTATTGGTCACAATATCACATGTTATATATTTATGTGACCCTTTACCATTTTGATCTACATTTATTTCTTGCACTTATTGATATTACTCATACTTTATATATTTTTACATGGGTATGTTACTTTACTATGATATGACATTAAGATTCAATAATAGTAAGACTAGGGTAACTTATTCTCTTATTCATCAATGTTGTCTCTCTTTTATGATAGGCTAGTCATTGTTTATATATTGTATGTGGCCACTCACCCTAGTTTGTTATGACATATTTATATCCCTTATATTTTTCCCCTTGGCCTTGTTTTTTTAAAAATATTTATGTCCCTTGTGTGTGCCCCCTTGGCATTATTTGTTAAACATATTCATGTCCCCTGTGTGTGGACAATTAGCCTTTTTTATGACATATTCATGCCCCTTGTGTGTGTCACTTTGTCCTTTTTTGTTGTAACATATTTGTATCCCTTGTTTGTGGAAACATATTCATGTATCTTGAATATGACCATTGGCCTTTTGATATAAATTGATTGTTATTATGTGTTCTTATATTATGTGTGTCACAACATCGTAAATTTTTATTAGTTTTTAGGTGTCATGATCAATATCACACACCTCCAAATTTGTACGTCATGTCATGATACATATCAATCACCTTTATTATGTATTTTTATTTAGTGTATTTATCAATTATGGTTATTACTGCATGCATATTTGTTATATCTATCTGAACATGATAGTTTTATGCTTGAATTCTATATGTTTCAAACCCATCTTGATGAAACATACATTAATATGATGTAATATTATCCACATGTTGACATTATTTTAAATGATTACATATTTAGATATAACATGGTATAATTAACTCTTTCTTCTGAGATGAATGGCTTATAGTCTACATCCATCACCTAAAAATAAAAACATATTATTGGGATTGTCATAGAGGTTTAAACCTCTATGATATTAAAATTAATATTATGGGAT
>JARHVA010002633.1:1472500-1480000 GCA_037957365.1 Torreya grandis | reverse complement strand
CTGAATTTAAGATGACTTTAAAATCAATAGTAAGTCCAACTACAATAATTTATAGTTTCAAATAATTTACTTTACACTATTTTTTATTTTAAAAATGTAAATGTTGTTTAATATGTATAAAAAATTCATATATTAGCATGATAAAGATATATAAATTATTAATAATTATGACTACAATTTGGTAAGTATAATAACATGTTTATTTTGTAAAACATTAGAAAGAAAAAAACTTAGATTAGATTTGGATTTCTGATTGAATTTTTATAATGTCTAATATTGGAAGTAAGTGTATGACATGAATGTGACTTCTCAGAATCATGAACAAAAGCTTTGACTATGTCTGCATCGGTCCATACTCCCTAAATAATAGACCAGACAAATTATGTCCTTTGACTATGGACTTATATATGTTAAAGTTGATGAATATGTGATTATGCCACCTTTTTCACTTTTTTCTACTAAGAGGGATGAGATTTTTAGATTTTTCAGATGCCATGTGCAAACCATTATTTTCCTTCTCTTAGCTTTGAAAACCCTAGGGGTACTTTTGAGAGATAGAAACCTAAAAAATGAGAGGTGGAGTGTAATGGGTTGATTTGACAATCAATCCATTGATGATTGATCACTATTTATGTATCCAAATAATCTAAGGAGGGAATCAAGTTACACATAGTTTCTCAACCTAAAGTGATTATGTAATGATTTTGAAATTACGTTCCTTGACTATATGTATGTAACTAAAATTCTGGATTTGATACTTGATAATGATAGATCTTGAATTAATTTAATATTACTTAGACTTGGATTACAATTACCCATAGTGAATGTTATTAAATTTGGGAAGAATAAGGCCATTTTTATCAATATGCAATAGTGTATAATTACCCAACAGATAATGTATAACTAAAAATAATTAATGACCTTTGATTTTATTCTATAATTTTTTGGAATATTTCCTTTGTTTGACATTGATAAGTATTCACCAATACATAAATGAAAATTTCAAATTTATAAACTCATGATTAATTTTTTTGGGGACAAAGCCACTGAGTGGACAAGTTAACATTAGCATACTTGTCTTAATAACATGGACTTGTCTCAAAATGTTAGGGACAACTATCCTTAGGTTAGTATTAGTATGAGAGTGATATGACATGGTTGAGAATGTAATTGTAAATTCTTGTGTAGAAGTGATGATGAATAAAGGTTCAAGCCTACATATCGATAAATAGGGAATTTGATTCATATATTTATACATAAGTCGTGTCAAGAATCAACATTTCAAGTAATTTTTTATGACTATTTTAGATGTATCTCTAAATATTAAGGACAACTATCTTAGGATTAATATCAATCTAAGAGTGATATGAGATGGTTTGAGAACTAACTTGGAAATTATTATGTAGCAATGATAAAAAACATAGGGTCAATCCTACATATAAGTAAATGGCATAGGGAAATGATGATTAAGAGTCATGTATTTTGGTGTAATTCGAGTGGTTTAATATTTTATACACCTTGATTCTATCATCCTAATTATATTATCAATGCATCCTAACTATCTCTCATAAACACCACCATATTAATTAATTAACCACATATGGTCTGACTACATCACTCCATGAATAATTAACAAATTATTAATTAGTTAATTAATTCCTAACTAATTCCATGCACATATAATAATAATAATAATAACAATAATAATAATAATAATAATAATAATAATAATAATAATAATAATAATAATAATAATAATAATAATTATCCCCACCCATGTCAAAATCCATGTCATCACACCATGTTCAATCCTCATAAAAAATCAATCATATACACTCATCAATCCATGCAATCAGTTAACTCCCTGATTTATGCTTGTACATCCCAAAAAGAAAATAAATCAAGTAAATAAAAATTAAATAAATTTATTTTTAAACCAAATCAAATCATGAAATCCTTATATCAATTTAGTTAATCTCATCCATCCAATCTCAAATTTTCTAATTCTAATCAAGTGAATCTCAACTATTTACCATCCCTTTCAAAAAATATATAAATTCACTTGCCATCCTTCAATATCACATCTGAATCTTGGAAGAATTTATAAATCATAAAAAATTATATTTGCAATCAAGCAATCATTCTTCATAAGTACATGTTATTACAATCTTGCATGGGATTTGAGAAACTAAAATCCATTGAATCATGAACAAGTCCATTTAATAAAGGATATATTCATTTGGTCACTACATGTATTTTCTATCTCTTTAATTTATTATTCCAAGGTTGTGTAATTTTATTAATATTATGAACTAGTTTTTATGTTTCTTTCAAGTTCAAAATTTCATGTATACAAATATGTGTCAAGAATTAACATCTTCAAGTACCTGAGACCATATTTAGGTGTTTAGTGATGAAATTCATCAAGTAATGGATAAGGATAAAAATTGATTTTGTACAAAACACTTTTTATTTGATAGTAAAAAACAAGTATGCAAGGCACTAATTTTATAAAACCCTATAAAAACACATGAAGTAATCATTTGTTTATTTGGAAACTTTAAAAAAAAAAGTTGAAAATTAAAACTAAAAAGAGAGAAAAGAAGGAGTAAAACTATAACGAGACGAAACCATTTTACCTTATAACATATAATAGGTGATAAAACATTGAATAAATTTTCCCTCTTTTCAAAACACATGGAGAGATGGTTCCTCATTTTTGAACTATTATAAAATTGAGAGTGATAAAGTCCCAATTTTGAATAACTAATTAAGCCCTTGATTTTGAGAGATGCGTGATCCAATTCTCATAAATGGGGAGAAGTACCCAATGCACTAATATGAAAAAAATTGGAACCATGATGGGATCACTAAAATTTATTGAAAGGCCATTCCATGTCACTAGACTCAAATATACGTTACCCAAAATACAATATGGGACAACATAATCAGTTAACTAGAATTAATGCCAAATTCATTGAGTGTCATTAGAATAAAATGTACATTACCTTTAACAAAAAAATTCTCACTGCTTCATATGGATCTATATTTTATATGCATGATCAATAGATAATGAATAATTGACTTTAAAAAATGTATATATGTGCATGAACCAAAATCATGTACCCTTGAATTTTTTTCAAATGATATGTAATGTTATACATCTATATACCTAAATATAATTGTATGTAAAACCTTTAATTCTTATTCCTATAACTATTTTTCATATGCTCATGCACATGCATACTAGTATGTATGATTATGTACTTAGTTATTTGGAAAGTGAGTAAATATGCATGCCATATACACCCATAATCTATATCAATATGCTAATATATGTCATGTGTCTTATTTATAAATTATTTTTAATCTTTGAACTATATATGATGTAATAGAATATGATTTTAAATTACTTTGAAAACTTGTAATTTGAATCTTTGGAACCTATATATATATATATATATATATATATATATATATATATATATATATATATATATATATATATATATATATATATATATATATATATATATATAAAGTCCATTTTTTATTTTCATGGAGGTTTGGGTCTCTAAGACAAGCCCAAATTGTAATTTTTCCCTTTTGAGATAAGGTATGTAGGAAAAAATTACTCATCTAAAAAAAAAGAGTTAAATTTATCATGTGATAATGATATACTTCTTTATCATCATTTGTAAGGATGCTCTCATAGTAATGTAATTTTCATTGACGAATGTATGAAACATATGCAATACAAGGCATTCAAGTGTCATGTATAGATATATTTAACAAAGAGGCATGTTGTAAATTAACCATCTATAAAAGGGACTGCATATTAAAATTTCATTATATAAATCATGGTATCACTCATTAATCTCAAAAATTAAACCAAGCACAAAAAAACATAATGTCACACAATGTCACACATAAAACCAAAGACTACATAAAATGGACATAAACATGTCACAATAAATAAGGTCAAGGGCCAAATATGAAACACATTAATAATTTCACAAACAAAGAGTAATAAATATGTCACACACACATGGCCAAGTGGCCACACAAAATAAGAAAGCAATTTCTAGCCTATCATGTAAGAAAGTGAAATTATTAAAGGACTTAGAATAATTGAAAACTAGTCCACACCATTCGTATGTATCAATGCCACAACATAATAGAGTTGCATCTCTATATAAAATAATATAAGATATGATTATCTAGAAATAAACTTGTAATATTTGTAGTTCAACATGGTATAAAGGTCATAGACAGATATAACCTTTTATAATATAACCTATAAAATATGATGTACCTAGCATATGCATAGCCATTGCATATAAGGGAGTCCAACATCTATGAAAATATGTATTTATTGAATCACACTCATATACCTCATTAAATTCATGTTTGTATGAAAAATAATATGCTATATATAAAGATATGTTATAACTAGCATAAGTAAAGAGCCAAACTATAATTTCATGTTATGTTCAAGACCTAATTTTTTGTTTTGGAGTATATTTTTAATGTTTTTATATATTTATATTTTTAAGTGTCAATGTACATGCAATTTTAGTTGACCAATTTTCAATCATGACATTGTGTCTAGGTTATTTATTTATATAATCTTGAATAAAGAATGCATATATGTTTGAATCATCATTGACAACTTCACTATTAACAAATGTGATCATAAGATGTGGTGTTGATTTTCCTATAAGTATACCAATAATACCATATATTGTATGTTCATATTATGAAGGAGGAGAATTTGCATTGTATTCATGGTGTAACTATGAATTAGTTATATTTTATGTTGTACATTAGTTTAGAAATTGATTACAAGATATTTCAATTTTTCATTATTTTATTTTGTAGTCTAGTGTACTCTATGGGTGTGCTTAGCTCAATAGTATTGGTATTGATAGGATAATGTATATTTTGTCTTAGTATATAATACTTGTTTTAATAGTTCCCAAGACATTTGTGGTAGTCACAATATGTGTTATTATCGAATACCTTATGTTGAGGTTTAACCATATCAACCTATAATGGAGGGAGAGATATGAGATTTGAGTCAAGTAATTTCTGTAATAAGACATGAGGAGGTGATGGTAACCTAGAAAAATTACATCCTTGGTGAAACTATAAACTAAATGTGTTATTTGCAATATTGCATTGACTATTAATTTTGCTTCATTCTTGATTTCATTAAGTTTGACCCTATCATTTGGTTTGGTTTGAAAATTAATATTTGAAATAGATAGGTACACACTTAATCTTTTTCAAAGATATGATCTTCACCTTTACACTATTTGACTTTATGGCATTGCTTTTAAGACTAAGATTTAATCATTAACTACTTTAAAATATTTAACTTGACATCTTTACCTTAATTGACGTATTCACCATTATGTTAACTAGGAATATCTATGAGAGCCTTCACCACTCTACTTAATATACTTTAAAATAATAGAAACATCATTCAAACATCACTATTTTACTTATAAAAATCTACTAGACCAATTTCAATAGTTCCTGACCTTTTAGGATAAGACCGAAGGTGAACTTTGACCATGAATACACCCTTGTCCAAAGTGCTCCAATGGTTACTTTTATAAATTTAAATTATCTATATTATCCCTCAAATAATTATAAAAAAAAATGTTTAAATAAAATATTCTAAATTTGAAAATATATAAACACATCAAAAGCACCGAATACACCACCTGAAGGACCTTAGAAAAGAGCATTGTGTATTGAGAAAAAGAGCACTATTTATTCCAAATTTAATTTTGAAGCATTTTAACAATCATAGGAAAAGTCTAAACATTTATTATTGTAGTCCATGTGAACTCATTATCAATCATTTAAATAAATATATTTAATTTAATTCATATAGAAAGATCAAGATTCAAATACTCACTCTAAGAAGGATAACTACATCGGCCTAAGGCCCTTTTGGGCTATGTAGGTATCACTTATATTATATGGGGTTTTCTTAGGATAACTTGGTCCTTAGCCCATATCCCTCCATTTGTAATTTTATTTATATATGGTTTATTGTAAAGGATCTATTTTTTTATTATCTATACCTTCCACACATCAAATCAACACTAAAAGATTATCAGCAAATGCTCTCAAAAAATCAAACACACCCATGTCAATAACTCATCTATACAATCAAATTGAACACTACCAAAATAAAAGGACTACCACAATGTGGTAATGTCCTCCTAATGTTATCTTATCCTAGTACATTATACATCTTCAAATTTATTTGTGATGTGATTCATAGATTATTCTTATCATATCCTACTAGCAATCAACTTGTATAGTCAACATAAATTAGATTGAAGATAGATTTCAATATCTTTATTTAATTTACTCATTTTAAACTCTGTAAATTATGTATTTTACATTCATTTCTATATATTTATGTAGATATAAATAAGTTTTCAATATTTTATTTATTCTTAACATTTCATTGTTAAATAAAAAAGAACACATTAAAATTTTTGGGGAACCTATTAATTTTAGAAAACTGTTTATTGTTTACATGATTTTTATCTTGGGATTTCATAAAAATTTATTTAAATTCCTAACATTGAAAGAAAATATCCTTCAATCTTGGATATAAAAATGAAACCACAAGTCAATCTTATTTGAATTTGGAACAATCTGACACTTAATAAATTATCATGTCACCTCGGTTAGACATCTAACACATAAACCTTAATTTTTTACATTAGTTTGAATTTCTTTTATATCTATACATAAAAATATTATTGTTTTAATTTACTTCTAATTTTCTTGTTTGTGATTATTTTTATAAATAATGTTCTATTAGTTTTAAAACTATGAGGATCTATTTATCAGAGTGGGACAAAATCAAAGATCACAACTAGATAGACATAAATTCAAGAATAAAAATCCTATTGTAGTTGAAGTGAAATCAAACATGAGCAAAAATAAAGATTAATTTATTCATTAAAATTATATTGATTATTATTCATCATTAGCCAAAAATATTTAGGAACTGTACACATAATATTAGAAGATAAACATGTACTCACACCCTCATGAATGTGGGATTGTCTTCCCTAATGACCTAAAATAACACCTAAGTGAAATCGAAGAAAGATAAATAATGTGTAGGAAAAATTTATTAAATAGAATAAAAACATACACTAAAATGACCTTTAAGGATAGCTTAGGTGGGTATTGGAATTAGGTTCCGATATAAGGCCTAATAAGGTACCTAATTACATATAAAATATCCCTATAATAATATAAAGAATCATGCTAAAAGTGGAGAGACAGAGAAAGAAGGAACTAAAAATCTGACCTAGAAGATGATGCTAGAGTTTCCTGAACCTAAATAAATATCTAATAGATGAAGATACTTTCTTTCAGTGAAATTTTTGGTGAATACATCATCAATTTTCTCTAAACTTTAAAAATAGTGGAGAATAATGACTTGATCATGAATAAGCT
>JARHVA010002633.1:1345000-1467500 GCA_037957365.1 Torreya grandis | reverse complement strand
ACCATTGTCATTTGTGTTTGTTCATTTAAATGTATACCTTATAGTCATATGGAACATTGATAAAGATTTTATCATGCCAAAAACTTTTGTGGCCATAGGGAATATGAACTATCTTTTTCCTGAGATCATTAAGATATTTCCCAAATTCACCTCTAGGGTCCTGATCTATCTATCATTCTTCTTCTAGACCATAATAGGCTCTCATTTTCCAATTTACTTGAGGTGTTTCTTCATTGATTATTTAATTTGATCAATGCTCAAATGGGTTTTTTGGTAGTACCCTTGGTGTTTGGCACCGAGATATTCATCCAAAATATTGTATATCTAATGTTTTATTTCATACTCTGCCACCTTATTAGGGACATCATACGAAAAATACTAAAGAGGTTCCCTAGTTCCCTTTATCTTGATTATGGTACAACCAAAATAGTACTAGTAATGCCCTCTTTTATCTATATTTATTATATTATTAGAAATCCTAGACATTTGATGCCCATAGATGGATCGATAGATTTGTGAATAAATTTCTTCTAAGATACTTTTCATATAACTTTTAAATTTATAAGATGTAGTATGGAATAATCATCACATATCATGTTCATGTATTCATTATATATTTCTTAGTGTTTCATGTATGTCTTATGTATTTCCCCATGACTATGTTTAATACATAGGACATCATATAAATTTTTTAATCAAAGGAAATTTGGTCAAGTCAAAACATTTATTCCCTCAACCTCACCCAAGTGCAATAATTTTATTAATGGTCAAAATAATGTCTAACAAGGACACTCATTTCTCATGCACATAAGTGTTGGGAAAACTATACAATTTGCTCATCATTATCATTTTTATTAGAATTTATTACATGAGCTTAACTATGGGAAATGAGGAAATAACACCTTAAATATTAAATATGTATCCTTTCCTCAGTCATTATTTGAATTTCATCTCAGATGTATTATGATTTAACCTAGCATTAGATGAAACATGATCATAGGTCACCTCAGGCATTATAAGTTGTAAATACTTATTGAATGCTTCTCCATAAATATATGTTATTATGCTTATATGGTGTTTAAGGTGTAGGAAATCCCTAGTAATAGCACTATTAATATACAAATCATGAAGTAAGTCAATGAAAGGCATTAACTTAGATTTCATTTCCACATTGTGCAATCCCATGGTATTGATTGGAAGCAAATCATTAATATACATTCTCTCATCTTCAAATATCTGATCTTATGATAACTATGGAGTTAAATCATGTACCACATCCCAAATGGATAAGTAATGAGGGAATCAAAATTTAAGTTATCCCTTATCAAATAATGTGTCCAGATATTGATTCTCACCCTATGGTATTTGGTGAAGGAGGTAGACTCTAAGATGTTTGTGATGGAGAATCCATTATTATACTATAAAGCTCTATAAAATTTATCATAAGTTAACTTAATATACTCAAAAAAATTCTAGAATAAAAGATAGGTATTTTTATAACTAGATATCTCTAATTCATAGTTTGCTCATATTCGATTGATGGTAATGGTAACTTGATGTAATTTGGAAATTTGCATATATTTACGAAATCTCAAGACTTGAATGCTCAATTCATGTAGCATTGATTTCTTTTTTGTTTCCCATTTTTATTTGAATATTTTAGTTGGATATGGTAGGTTTCTATTTTTCATTCATCTTTAGTGCTTAGTCATCACCTTAATATAGGTGTCTATTTCCCATGCATCATTTTTTCCCTAGATATCAAAATTAGTATTTGTATTCTATTATACATCTCTACAACTATGACATTTATCACAATCTCGCTTACCTAGGGGCATTATTTTTATAATATTTATGTGTACCCCTTATGCACCATGAGTTAACAATATTATGCCACTTGGAATGATCTCAAGAATTTGGTGTTCTTTTAACTATTAACTATGTATATTTTCCCAATAGGCTCCATGTGAATGGGATGGTTCCATGTGGATGGTTATTGGATTTTCAAAGTCTTTTATTTATTTTATTATTATTCCCTATTTTGAAAATTTTATGTCTCCAAAGATGATGACACATTAATGACTCTCAATGGTTAGAATAACATATAATTCAAACAATGTGGCTTCGATGGATATGCTCTAAGTTAATGAGATCATGCCACATGGATAGATCTCATAATCTAGGGTATTTAAAAAGTTAAAACTATACTTAAATGTGTCAAATTATGAGTATATGAAATAATGTCATGTGGATGGTCATCTTCAATTTGAAGAACATAAAACTCTGAAAATATACCCTTTTCTGGTAGGGTCCGAGTGAATATGATCATGACACATAGATGGTTATTGTTAATTCAAAGAAATTTGGTTATAAATTTTTATACTATGGTCCATTGCATTTTGAGTGAAATGGATCATGCCATGTGGAATAATCTTTGGGATCTGAAGCTAATTAAAATTTTGAGAGTGTACTTCCCCTCATTGGTTTTTGAGGTTTTGAGTAATGTGTTAATGCCACTTATCTTAATCTCATGGAAATGAAAGGTATGAAAATAAAATATGTTTGATTATTGATATATGATACATTTAGACATGAAGTCAACACACAGTGAGATATTGATTACTCAAACTATGGTCTAGTAACTTGTATTAATGAGATAATAACATGTAACTAAGTTAGAATATGCACATGTCCCGAAAGTCATATGTGTATGTCAAATGGTAAATTCTCTATCATATAAATTTATTAGCTATGTTAGTCAGTTAAATTTGAATATTCAACTTGGAGTAAGCATTTAAAATAAAATTAAAGTTAATAAATAAAATAATCATATACCATGCCCAAGCTTTGAATTCTAGTTTGAAATGCAAAATTAAATCCAGAATAACTTTAGGTTGCATGGATTAAATCAATATTGTAATTTTAATGTTTATCTAGACCACAAAATATTCTTTTTCTGATAATAATGGATCCCTATTTGGATTTTTAAAATGGGGTTGTGTTGGGGCACATCAATTGTCTCCTTTCATATGTAAAAAATCTAATATTTTGTTAGCTTATGAGAAACTTAATGTTATTTTTTCTTATCTAAGGCCCTCTTCATAAATAAAAAAGTATATCTAAAATAATATATTCTCATAAACTATGAAATAATACTTAAAACCCATTTTTATTAAAAAAATAAATTAACTTTTTTTCAAAGAGATGAAGTAGCACCAATTTAAATCCTAATTGCATCAACCTTGAAATGCATTTTTTTCTATGGAGTGAAATGTTAGTGTCATTGGATAGTTACAACAATAATTGGTTATAACCCAAACCTCTATAACTGCAAGTAATAAAGTTTTACCCTTTGAAGTTATTAGGGGTATGGTCATAGCCCATCTATCCCTTCAGCTATAATGGCATAGGTATAAAGTTATTGGTGAAATTATATTTACAATATAAAATTTTAATTATAAGTATACATTTATATGTGAACTTTTACTATTATATGCCATGCTTATTCTAAACCATGAATACTTGAAACTATGAAATCCATAAATTTGAAACTAAAATATAAAGAAATCCTATTAAATATAGAAAAAACATTATAAATGGTAGTAGTGTAAAATCACTCTCAAATATATTAAAAATATATTCATAAAAAATAATTAAGAATATAAAATTAATAAATGCCCATCTAAATGTAATATTATACTTTTCTCATAAATACACCTTCAGGGATCCTCTTAGAGATAGGTCATTTGAATCAAAACTAAAGACAAGTTACATTTTTAACCCTTACAACCCTAAGGGATCTAGTCATAACCCCATGTCCATGTAGGACTACCATGTAGGCTTCAGATATGTGGTTCCAACACTTATACTATACTAGAGGGGTTACAACTTTAATTGATCAAGTTTTGCATGTTTTTTCTTAAAGTGTGTAGTAAATTTGTGTTTTTATCCCTCCATTATCAAAAGGTCACAATTGTTTACTATAATAAAAATTAAATATTTTACCAATTGGTTGTAATTTACGTCATTAGCAACCACCACTCTTTAGGGATTTACATATTACTAGTGATACACAGTATATCCATATTCATCTTGTCATGTAATATTGCTATTGATAATTTTTATGATAGGTAAAACATTAATCGTATATTATCGATGCTTTACTATTCATAATGTAATATTCAAGTTAAAACATCTAATAATAATATTGTTCCTATTTAATAAAAATGGTTACAAATAATGGAAATGATTGGCACATTCAAATACATTACACTTTATGGGCATATAAAAAAGTGTTAAAACATATACAAGGGTAACCCCCCATTCATTAAATTATGGGTTTTCATAAGTATTGAATTTATAGATTGAGATTAGTTCATTTCAAATGATAATAGTTACATGGAGAAGAGATTACATTAGTGAGAAATGTGGGGCAAAAGATAAATTCATGATATTGATCACTTTAGAGTTTAATGAAATATCATTAAGAAGGATTGTAATAAAATGATTAAATAAAGATAATTAAATATGATAGATAAGGTATTAAAAAAATTATGACTAATAATAATATACATAAATAATAGAAAGAAAAGTTCAAGTCCAATTTTCTTGGCCTATTTATTATCATATAAAAAATTGGATAACATTGATGCCACCTTGTTACATCAATATATAAACTTTAAATTATTAATAGTATGAATTTACGATAACTTTAAATTTCATCTTTGCCTCTTTATTTTAGGGTTTTACATTTTTTTACACTGTTATTTTGGTAATTGAGGATGACATGTTTATATCATAGATTACATGTACAACTCTTATTTTTATTCATCGTATAAGAGATATTTATACATTTGTAATCTCCTATAAAATGGGAGTCCTCATTTATCTCCTATAATAATTCAATGAGGTGAGTTATTATACTCACATAAGTTCTCTCTCACCAAAATAACTAAATACATTATGTTTCTTACTATATTCTAATAATTATAACATTTTCCCCTTAGTATAGACATAGTGAAATGATCTACACCACACATATTAGGAATAAATATGTATGTCAATAGACACACATGTTAAAATAATTAATGAGATATGCACTTTACTTCTAGTTATAACTTATATATGTAAATATGACCATTCAAACTATCATCTCTAGTGAGTGTTAGGATTCACACTGACATATCACTTACATCACTACTTCTAGTGATAACCTGCACACAAATAAAACATTACATTCTTTCAAATCTAATGAGCTTTAATATTTTGAGTATGCATAATGGATTCCAATTTTAGGTTTTGGGAGATCATATTTAGTCTTAGGTTTTGCAATATGGAAATGAAGCAGGTGATGGTGGAGGTGAGGTAGAGTAGCAAAGAAGTGGAAGACACTGGGAAAATGATGATAGACAGAGGTAATTGACATGGATTATATGAATTATTCATCTCTTTCATTTGTCATGTGGTGGCCATGGTAAAGGAAAGAGGTCATGATTTGAATGATGCAATAAATACAAAGACTTCACTAAATAATGGCCAAAAATTATAGAAATGGGTGCTAATGAACACAAGGGAGGTAGAAGAAGGAGAGCAGCATCCCTCTTTTGATTTAAGAAATTACTAGGAGACAAGTTGGGAACCAAAATAATTTAATCTAAACCAATGTAAACCCCTTAATCCTTTTCAAATGGGAAAAACTAAGGGAGGTGTTAAACCAGGAATGATTTCTATGTAGTAGAGGTATGATTTGTCACTTTACCAATTTATGGCCTACACTTCCTAATCTTCACAAATTAATTATGAATAAATTTAAGCCTCTGATGGATGGTACTCTAAAAATTTTACCCTATGTTAAGGGATCTTTTTTTTGTCTTTAATCATGAAAAAGATAGGGATATAATATTTCAAGACATCATTTAGAATTAGGATCATATCTCATTACTATAGAATTCAAGGTCTTTGTCATTTGAACCTCTCATTAGGATATTTAATTTCAACCCAATTTAATTTAGGTTACCTCATATTACATTTCATTTCTATAAAAAATATAACCTCAAAACTATGTGGAATTATTAGGGTGAATTTTTATTAATGGATACCAATACAAAAAATATGCATCATCCTACCTTTGCTCATAGTTTGGTTAATTTAAATGTTTTCATAGATCTCCTTGATTATATAGATTTGATAGTTCAAGATAAAACTTGGAAACAACCTCTTGATTATGAGGGTTTATCTTTCTAGTGTCAAAAATACTTCAAAACAAGACATCTAGCCACCACATGTGGTTTCTATAAGCATAAGAAATGGGTATCTTGGTAAAAGGAATCCATGTACCAGATTCGTACTAATGGTAGTGATAGCAAGAATAGTGATACTAGTGATATTGAAAGTTAAGTTCCTAAAATGCTAGTGGAGTAGTTGATTATATTGCAAAATGATTGTGAAAAATATGTGGAATATTTGAGAACCATTGAGGAGAAGAAAGATAGGATAGGCTAAGTCATGCCAAAGGTAATCTATAATTCAAATTTTAATAGAAATATTATTGATTCAAGTGAATGGTTTATGGCTTGGGTATTTTTTAAGGACTAACAACCAAATGGTTCATTTGATGTTTCAATTCCCATCTATCCATATTCAGGGGAAGGAGTAGATTAAAATATTATTAGAAATAAAAGGAAAGGTAGATGCAATAAGGAGTTGGAACCATACACATGTCCCCTAGATCTTGAAAATAAAATGACTAGAGAGGGATGTAGTTATTTCTTGTTTTTCTTCTATTGCTGGTTTGTTGTAGGGGGATTGTATGTTTGCACCCTATTTTGTTCACTGCTAGTATAGGTGTCTGAGCTTTGAGTGTATTATATTTTTCTCCAATGGTATAGGTTAGGGTCCCTTGTAAAACCCCTGTTTACTAATAAAAATGAAAAATAAGTATACATACTTATTTTTATAATGAGTGTTGGGATTCTATTTAAATTTACATTTTTAGCCTCTATCATTGATCATTGCCACTATCATTGATCATTGCCACTTGAATGCAAATAAGATAAGTACCCAATGCACTAATTACCATTTTTGACATTAATATATTTGATAGATATTTTTCTACACATCTTTTTAAAGATGTTAGATTCTTTCAATAATACATCTATTTCAAAGAGAAGTTTTCTTTTAACATCGGCATGACATGTTTTAGAAATATATATATTTTCCTCACTAATAAGATATTAATGTAATTGTTGAGGCATGTTAACTCTCAAATTTTGATGCTATTTAAATTATAAATTATACAAAATGAGAATTCACTGAAGGCTAATTAACATAGATTGTCTAAACACACGAATCTCTTATTAACACATACAAAATTTAAAAGAAAACTATTATGAGTAAAAACTAGACTAGAATTAATATTATCAGTATTTGATTAAAAAACCTAACCAATAAAAATTTAAATAAAAAAGCCAATAGCGACCCTATAAGAAATACTTTTATTAATTAAAATGAAAAAATTATATCAATTTTTTTGTATTTTTATCTGTTTGGATATATAGATCAGGCTATATTTCAGTGGTGAATATTTGTTATTTTAGAATATTTTATTTTTTGAAATATTATTTTTGCCAATTTTTTAGGACATTACATAGATTCTGATCACCTAAAATTTAAGAATGTAAATTATTTTGGGGGTTAGCTCACCAAATATTTATAATAATTTATTATTTTACTATTCAATTCACCATATATATATATAGTACATAGGCTACCATGGATAACCATTAAAATATACTTTTAACACCCACCCCATGATATTAGTACAATTTGAGAAGTCACTATGTGCATTAAATATCTAAAAAAGATAGGATGTGGGTTAAATAAAGGAAGAGCATAAAAAAAAATTAAAACCTAAATATTAGTGCATATTTGGATTCCTCTTTAAGAGCTATGCAAATTGATTAAAAAAATCATCATAATCTAAGTCTGTATGCAAAAGTTATGGCCTCCAAAAATTGGCAGTCAATTACATAGTTCAATTTTAACTATTTGATTGAAACTATTTAGTGCATCCATTCAGTTGCAACTAAATGATATAACTGATTGACATAACCGACTGCCAACTTTTGAAGGACGTAGTTTTTACATACAAACATAGATTGAGATGATTTTTTTAAATTCCATAAGTCTTTGAGAGAAATCCAAATATGTAATAATATTTAGGCTTTTTGAATCTTTTAATTCCTCATTTGTTACATGTAAGATTTAAAGCCTTTTACTTTAACCACTTGACAATATTATCTAACGGTTCTATTCAACGTCCTAATTCAATGCAGTCAAAAAGTAGTATGGAAAAAAATAATGAATCTTATATTTCCTTGCACTCATCTCAAATCTTAATGGATTCACCATCACTCATATAGGATTCACCATTATTGTGAAATATTTTTCTATAGATTTTCCAACTAATAGGGTTTCCTGTGAGAGCTCTTAAAATTAACCCTGATATAAATTTCAATAAGTTAAACAGGAGTTTTAAGAAACATCAATATATGCAAGCATGTACAATTTGACCTCGGAGCATATGTGATGTGTGAGACTATTGTTGTAGATTGTTGTTTCAAATATTATTTATTTTCTCCATAACAATTCACATAATCTACTGAATTTGAATACTATCAAAATAAGAAAATATTAATAAGTAAAAATTTTAAAATAATATTTTGTATTCATTCATATTAAATTATTTAAATAATTATAAATCATGTATAAATAAGTTTCAATTCAGAATTAGAGTTGACATAAAATTTGGAACTCTAAAAAAAATTTACCTATTATTTTTAGTAAATTTTGTATGCAAGCACGTGTAACTCTAAAATTATTCAAAAATAAAATAAACACTAAAATTAAATTATCAGATGAATATCAATTGAAGTTCATATCCAATTAAAAAATATATATAGTTTCTAAAATTAAAAAATATCAAAAATAATTTTAATTGTAATTTCAAACCTTCATATAATCACGTATGACCTTCAAAAATATTGAAAACATCCATAATCAAATAAACCAAATTATAACTACATTGAACTTTTCAAAACTATCATTTAAACATGAATATAAACTCAAAACAAAACTATAAATCAAAAATTATATCCCCCAAAATTTTAACCTCTTTTTCTACATCACAATCACATCAATATGTTAAAAAAATATCAAAAAATTGTTTTTATTTATGTCTAAGGTTTCCCCACCATGTTAAATATACAATAGAAATGATAAATACATAAAAGCTGCCGCACCACAATTTTTATATGACTTTTACACTAACAAAAATACTACAAACATTTAAACACTAGAATCACTTCGTGTAGAAATTTTCAACGGTTGAAATAAAATGAAAAAATGAAATCCTTTGATGTAAATGCCTTTTCTCGGGGCCTAAAAAAACTGTAAATTCACACTTACAAATAAAGATAACAAATAATATATAAAATATACACAAAATAAACATTTGAGAATATATAAAATAAGCATTTGAAGATTTATATTATTTAAAAAATGAAAATAATGGCTGCCCCTGAAAAATATATTAATATTTCATTAGAAACATTCTTATCGCCCGCTCTAATATTAATGAGAAGTTTGATCAAAGATTGCATGTAAATATCCAACCATATAAATTATATTCATACATTTTTAATCTTCTATTAAATAATAGTCCTCATTAATGTCTTATAACAAACACATTTAAAATAAAATAAATTTTATATTCAAATAACCTCTCTCACACCCAAATAATTAATACCTTATATTTTATATTAATTTTATAGTTTTTTATTTTTTTAGATATATTTTTTTATAATTATTTGTCTAAATATATTTTTCCTTTAAATTTTAATTGATAATTTTATTTTTCAATGTATTATAAATTTTTATTTATTTTATTCTAAGAGTTTATAAAATCCTAAACATAAATAAGAATGTTAACGTATGAAAAATACATTCAAATAAAAATCAATATATTCAATTTAAGGCACATGGATCTGTAAAACCCTAACCTCCTTTCACTGATGGTGGCTAAATAGGAGTTCATGGAAAGAACAATAGAGGATTCACACCTACAAAAACCACTGATGGAGAATGGAGGGGAGAGATTGGTCGAAACCCTAGGCATTGCAGATTTGGTTGGAGGGAGAGTGACAATTGGATCTCCTCTAGCATCTTCCTACTATGTAGGGGCAAGGAAAGGGCAACCCTCTCCATAGAAGCAACAGAAGACATAGGGATGGCATAATCAAGTAGATAAAGAAACTATTGACCCAATGTTGAATGAGGCCACTATGGATTAGGGTCTAAAATAGGGACCTTTTCCTGCAGTGGTTTTTAGAAAGACTCAAAATCAAGGGTCTCTCTACAAACATCCCTAGCAAGGTAAACAAAATTTTAACCCCTATAAGATCTTAAAAATTTGTTTACTTTGAAGGAGAGTCTCTTGAAGGGATTTTACTAGGGAACCATGGTTTTAGGATAGGGGTTTAATTTGTAAGTCTAATCATGTTTGACCAAACCTTCAAACCCTTCATGGGTGGATTTCAGAGGCCTAAAAACTAGTAATGATAGGAAACCCAAAAAATTATTCATGTACAAAGGGATTTTTTTTAGCAATTTTTAACAAAAAAGAAGATAAGGATAGGATTATGTAGCAATATTTTGACCACCATATCCTTACATTGAAGCCTTGGTATCCTGAATTTAACCCAACTACTAAATATTTTAGTATTACACTAGTGTTGATCCACCTTCCTTATCTTCCTTTGTATTTTTGGACCAAGGACAACTTTAAAGTCATTGATAATACCCTAGGTGGATTTGTTGTTGTTGATGAATCTACAACAAAATTTATTCATGCTACATATGCTAAGATTCTGGTCAATATTTATGTGGACTCTCAGCTCTCAAAAAATTTAAAGTTGATTGTTAACAAGCTAATCTAGGATCAAAATATTGACCATGAAAGTCTAGCTTTCAGATGTAGGTGTTGATTTGATATAGGGCATGCCACTGATTCTTGTACTTTTGGTAGGAGAATTAAACAAGTTACTTTATGGGTTAAAAATACCATCAGGGATCTTTTGACCATAGAAGTAGAAAACTTTGAGGGAGAAAATATTGAGGGAGTTTAAGTAAATCCTTCAAAGAAGAAATAAAAATTAAAGGATGTGAATGAAGAGTTCATTGACCAGTCAGTTGGAGACTTAATAGAAAATAAATTTTCAAATATGGAAGAAAATAAAGATGTAGAAAAGGTTTTAGATCAACCTGCATATGTGTCTCCCCAAGAAACTAATGTCCTAAATATGATATCCTCAAGTGTTAAAGACAAAAAATTAGATGAAGAGGATGCAGACCTATTATTATATATTCCTGAAGAGGATTTTGGAAACAATTTTTATCCAAAACATTTAAAGGATAATAGAGGTTGGATTAAAGTCCAAAAAAAGTTGAAAAAAATGGAAACCCAATCGTCCAATTTGCATCAACTTGGTGGTCCTAGCAGACATTATTTGGAAGGAGGAAGCAAGGCCTAAGTGTTTTGGGCCTATCTTGGTTTAGCTCTTGGAGTTCGTGAATCTTCTTTAGGGATTTGGTTTCCATTTAGTTTTATTTTGGTTATTTTTGGGTTGGGTGCAACCCCTTTTTTTGTTTTGGTTATTTTTGTCATAATTATGGTGTATTTGGGTTGTTAGTCCTAGTCTGACTACTTGTATTCTAGGGTATGAGGTCCCTAGTTTCAAACGCCCCTCACCCTTAATTAAA
This sequence comes from Torreya grandis, assembly GCA_037957365.1. NCBI lineage: Eukaryota > Viridiplantae > Streptophyta > Pinopsida > Cupressales > Taxaceae > Torreya > Torreya grandis. Next base: position 1,455,683 of record JARHVA010002633.1, on the reverse strand, counting down.
AAAACTATGTACAAGTGTCATTATGTAGATTTTGTATTTTCAAGGAATAGTCATGGTAGTTTAAACACAAATTTAGAAATACTTCGTAGAATGAGGAAAAACATTTATTTATTTATATATGTTAAAAGTTTAGATAAGTTTGAAGTTATATAGACATCCTCCTTGGCACTACCAAAGGAAATAATTTTAAAATATAAATGGAGTTATATGAAAACAAAATTTTGAGTTAAAATTTTTATGAATATAATTAGTTGGAGGTTTATACAGTGGGGCGAAGTCTCGAGTTTCATCTTACATGAGACAAAAAAATGTTTTCTTCTCTCATTCTAGCATTGATATTATGAGTAGGGAATATGCTCAGTTTAAACAGTGTTTTATTGTCATTTGTCAACATTCTCAGACTGCAATACATGTTGGACTAGGCAACTAGAATTTCACATTAACTAGGTATGTAGAGACAACGACATGGTGGCTAAAGATTAATATCAACAAAATATATAATTATTCAATTTCAATCAAACCCCATTTTCGAGAAGATACAAAAGAGAGTGGAATTGATGATTTTTATTATCATCATCACTGCAAAAGTAAAGGTACTTCTCAATCATCAATTCATGATGTTGTATGAAACTATTCGCAACTATTTCTTCTTGTATTTTTTTAAGGATATGATTATTATGAAGAGAACCAATTCAATCATGTTATTCAAATAAATTGATTCATTGGTAAATTTCTTTCCTAAATAAAAACACATTTACTAACTAAGATAAAAGTTGAATGCTTTAAATAGTAAATAAATACTCAAATAAATATAGGGTCTTGGAATGTATACCATATCTTCCATTATTTTTTTGTTGGTAAATAGATTATGTAAAATAATCATAAATAGAATATGAAATAGAATAAAAAACCTAGAGTTTGAAATAGTCATAGGCCCATCACATTTAGTCCTTGAAGTCTCCAAGTCCCACCTTCCACTTGATCTTAGGTTTGTCTAGTACCATTGAAGGAAGCTTTGGTGGCTAGCTTGATTGAAGGCAAGTAAACTCACTGTTACACAAAATAACTATTTCTTTAATAATTTTGTTCACTTTTTGTGCATTAATAGGTAACAATTTTAGGGTTTCATATCATATAACATTAAATAACTTGATTTCAAAGATAAATTTCATTATGTTACTGTACATATGTCATGAAGTGTATAAAATAATAGGGTCAGAATAAATTTCTGTCATGACCATCGCTGCCTGTGTAAAACCATAAAAATGTAAGGTACTAATGATATTGACATCAATTACTAAACTTCCTACCTCTTTTAGGAAATATTGCGTGAAAACCTTAGAGGCTCTACGATACTATGCATATATTTAATTATGTATAATAATCTTACACATATAATGCCCTAAAGTAATTACCAGATGAATTAATGCCATTAGATATAAATAATGTATATACATACTATATATACCATCAACATACACAAATGACGGGCATTATGTCATGGGTGTCATCCCTTCTATTCTTTTTGCTCTTTGATTTGCCTTTACCCACTCTCTCCACATGTCTCATTTGTAAATGTTTTCTCTTTTCATCTTTACATATTTTATTTTGGTCAATTTTAAACTTAATTCGTTGTGGTGCATTGCACGATACTTGTTGTCCTAATATCTGCTCCACATCACACTTGTAATATTTCCTTGTTAATGAGCTAGCTGCTAAGCATGTTTCCATAATATTTGATTATTGTGTTACATATAATCAAAATGCCACTTGCCCCACAATTGGACACTTGTATTATATGACATCAAAATCAAAAATCTACTACCATAGGAACTTAGACAAATATTTTCATCATGGGCATAAACATTTAATTCACCTTCCAATGTCTATACTTGGATAGGTCATCCAATATGTTTTGATCATCATGAATTTAGTTGTAATGGTGGCACACGTGGAATGGATGGAAGTGGTACACATGCATATAATTAAAAAATATATAATGTTCATCACTTAATTAGATATATATTTATATTTTTAATGGTGTTATTATTTTATTCATTATTCATTAATTAAGATTGAATAATTCTATTATTATTAATATAATATTTTACAAGGTGGTGGTGATTTATTTTATTTTTTTTAATAGTTATTTATCTTCTTTCAATTAACAAAATTTTAATATTTTAATATTTTAGTAGAAAATACATTAATCTTTTTATATAATTAAATGTAAATTTTGATTTCTAATTAAATTAAGTATTAATTTTTAAAATGAGATTTTAATTATTATAAATTTTATATTCTATTGTATCATTTTAAATTACTATAATTTCATTTATTTTTATTTGACATAAATTAATTGTTAGAAAACATCATCAATAAAGATGTTTTGAGTCTCCGAACATTCCACATATTTACATTACTATGCATTTATCGCATAATTTTGTACACGTGCACTGTATTTTTTGTGTACATGTAAAGTTTGTAAAATTTAATTTAATTTAGATATTAAATTATAGAGGAGTATTGAATAACATATTACATCTACAATAATGGAGTGCTAAAAAAACAAATGGCCTCAATCCTTTTTTCATCACTTGCATTTGGACAACTTCATTTGGATAAGATAAATGCATGCATTTGGACCAATTTGAATATTTAGGGTCAAATTTTCACATATAAGATTCATATGGGTGGATTATATTTATTCAATTGAAATTAAATGGTTTTAATTATGTTTATAAGATCCAACGATAATTTTGGCAAGATTAAAAATTTTAAAAATGTGATATTATAATAATAATCAACGACAAGATTTAAACATGAGAAATAGTTTAATATTCAATAATGGACTCTTGGGTAATGTGATATTTTAGATTACTTTATTTTATTATCATTTCTATTGACATGTTATTTCATGTGAAATCATACACTACAAAGTGGTTTACAGCTCACACGATGGTGTCATATTCTATTGACAAAGACTCTATGTTTGACATATACTAGATTAAATCCCTCTATTTGTTCATTTCACCACTTAAGAGAAAAGAACCTTTTTTGACGACCAGTCTGAGGTGGAAGGGAATGTAGTGGGTTAAATTTTAGTTAAAAGGGTAATATACCTAATGAAAGAAAATAAAACACTTGGAAAATAAAATATGATGTGAAAATTTATGTGATGTGAGAATTTTAGTATTAGCTCCAAAATGATTGAGTTTCAAATTGATTAATATGATTATAATTTTTGTACTGTTGGTGATTTATTATACATTAATAATAGAGTGTTTTGGTCATGGCAAATGATAAAGGTAGTCTATCACAATATAATACATGAAAGCGGAATATATTCCACAAATGAACAGAAAACACTTACTAGATATAATTGTAAAATAAAAAGTACAATTCCTCTAACTTTTCTTGCACCTTCAGGGCAACTAATAGTGTACAATCAAGGTCAAGGAATTAAAAAAATTAGTTATTAATTATTATTTTTCAAATTTTAGTATTATGATCATATTTAGAGTTTTAAATAAAATGATAACTTATAAATTTTCTAATTGATCATAATTTTTAAATATAGAATTGAACTAATAAAATCATTAATATTTTTTGATGAAATAAAGCTTATAATTTTATCGAAAATAAAACATGTACAAGATTATTCACAAAAAATGTGGGTGAGGCCATGCCACCAAAGTCAAACTAGGCAAAGCCTAGGATACAAAAGGCCCAATGCCATAAAAGCAACAAACAAGTTAGGCCATGCCAAGATAAATCTCTAGTTCATCAAAAAAGAGAGCAACTTAAGTAGAAATAACAAATAAACTAGCTAGGGGTGGGTCATTATTAGTAAAACCACTATATTGGAACTACAATAACTAAGAAGGGGGGTTAATCACACTTTAAAAACCATTATTTAAATTACACTTAAGCAATTATGATTCATTCAAATAAGTATATAGATATAGAAAATAAAAGTAACTATCCATATATTAAGCATGAAACACAAAAACACATCATATATGTGGGAAATCCTCAAGTGGAATAAAAATCATATATCTCTATAAATGGACTACAGTCCTAAAAGAAAAAAACCAATTTGAGTGAAGCAAAAATTCCACATGGAGAACCAACCCTAAGTAGGCAAGCACCCACTTGACTAGGCTTTAACAAGCATCCACTTGCAAGGAGGAACCAAACTCCTAGATGACTCAATACTAACCTAGTCACCTAGTTATTTTGATCACCTTTTGAACACTATGTTTCTCAACCAATAGATGATGACCATCTCCTCACACTCTTATTCCTTTCAAACTTATTTCTATGTCTCTTCTAGATTGATTAGGTCATATAAATTTAATCTTCATACTCAATACTCTTATTATATCTTCATGAAAGCTTATCTACATCCCTCTAATGGTCTATAAGACCTCCTTCTACTCTTCAATGTGTTATCTCCATTGCTCTCACTCTGACTTTATCTAACAATTCAATTAGGCATATTAGGCCTTATTCTTATACAATCCTCTAAATCACACACTTCTTAGTCATCCATACACACTTAAACACTTATATTATTTTAAAATAGGTCTTATAACAAATTTCATGCATGAATCAATTATTACAATAGGTCATCCATAACTAAGAATAACAAAACCTCTTTTAGGTTTTTAAAGAAACCTAATTCAATTAGTCTTCATTAGTACACATTACCCTTTGATCTCCCTGGAACATTTTAAAAATTCATTCACGGAAGGAAAAATTCATATACCACCCAAATAGACCCATAATAAGGTTATCTTAGGTCAAGGACACTTTTTATCTACAACCACCACTTGAAGCATACCATTAGTTTTGTTTACATTAGGCCTTCACACACACAAAAAGATTTGTCTTGAAGAACTAAAGACAACACATTATTTGGTCATAAAACTATGACAATAAATCATATGCCCATAACCCCAAATACCTTATAAACTTCACCATGTGTATTATACTTTATCAAATATATCAAAAATCCTCCAAAACACCTCTGCAACTCACTCACTCAGAACTACCATTTTTTTTCAAAGACTAGTAATGGTGACTCAGACTTCTAACACCTATATATACATATTTATTGACTTATGATGTATTTATATTATCCTATGAGATCATTAGATCATTATTCAATAGAAAGATAATATTATCAAATGGAAAATATTGGTCTTGTAGACCAATCTCATGACCTTATATCTCATTATTTCATCTGAACTAGACAGGTTAAATTATTTGAAAGGCTTTCACTATATTCACTAACTTCAAAGACTTATACCAAACATGAACTTGTCTTACAAGTCCTTGAAAAAATATCCATGTATTTGGATTCATCACTCTATCATGATAACACATTCCTAATTATATTGTTATTATTGTTTGGGTTTTCCAGTATTTCTACCATTAGGACTGTTAGTAATTGTCTAACTTAGATGACTGCTTTAGCACACTTGGGGATAGAACCTATCCAAAAACCTTCATAGACATAACCATAATTCTAAAGATTCATCTTCCATCTATTTTAAAACTTTGACTTGGTCAACTTTGATTGCTATAATAAATCTCCAAGAAATTAACACTTTCCTATAGGGTCTACTCACACACCTGACAACTCAATCACACCTAGAGGTGCTTGGGAAACTCAAATAGTACTTAAAATATATTACCTAATTATACCAATCTTTTATGGGAAATTTTGATCAACATCTTTAACATCGGGTCCTTATTAGGGTTCTAAGAGGTTTTAAACCTATTTCTATTCTTGAAATTCATTCATAAAGCATATCCCTTCAATCTAAAAAAATTCATAGAATTTTGAGCAAGGACCCTTACCCGTATACCATGAATAGATTATTTTATCATGCAAAGGTTTCATGAGCTAATGAGCATAAGAAAATCCTTCTCGAGTTCAGAACTATGCATTCTAAGCACTCAAGAGACCTCAAAATTACTTTTAATGCCTTCTCCTTCAAACTATGACCTCAAAATACATGAAAAACATTGAAACAACATACTTACATCTAAAAATTCTTATATAATCCTAAACACCTTTAAATCTGATCATGACCCCTCATTAGGCCACACTATCTTTTCTCTTCTATATCTTGACCTACATACAATATTAGACATTAAAACTGACCTTCATGCCTCTTTCCATGTACTCTCTACCTCGATCACATACTCAAGCAACCTCTTACATGCTTAAGCACTTCCATACATCCTTAACATGCCTTGACAATATATCTTGACACCTCATTAGGCCAGGAAAGGTCTAGAAGTGGTCTAGGTGTAGATTTGGTCTAAAGGCCTTACTCCTGTAGGTTCATCCTCATGAGTTTTCCAATGTATCTCATACATGCTTAAACAACCTCATTCAACCACTCATGACTGTGTGAACTCATCTCACCAAACCACCATGCTCATTCCTTCTTACAAGGTCTTTTCATTCTATAACTAGGCTTAGGCTACTCAAAGACCTATACCTTCATGCAACCATAATGCATTAGTTGCCTTCAAATTATCTCTTTCATGTTAACATCCTTTAGTGACAACACTCCATCAATTCCCTTTATCACATCAACACCCTACCAACTAGGCACACTCTCTCAATGGCATCATCTTCATGCAAGATGTAGCATTGGCATCAATGAAAATACTCAACAATCTCCCCCTTTGTCATTGATGGTAACCAATCTCATAAATTTCATTAAACAATCAAATTATCCCTCATTATTAAATTTATCCCCCTTTAACATAAATGAAAAAATGATTTCTGCAACTCATTGGATCATACTCTATGTAACTAAAATACTCAACACACAGGACTATGAGTTCATGAGTCATAATACAAGCATGTTACCCTTATCTCTTTGCATACCTTCTTGGAATAACTCAACTAATCTTAGAGATAATGAACCAATTGATTATATCCCCCAATTACTTGGTTTCTTCATTGATTATTAGGGGTAGGAATTACACCTAATTCCCATCTCACGTGTTCAAATGTTAACTTTGGAAGTGGTTTGGTCAGAATATATGCATTCTGATCCTATGTAGAAACATATTCAAGTTTGACACTTTATTAACTTACCATATCTCTTAAAAAAATGATACTTAATGGGAATGTGCTTAGTCCTTGAGTGCATGACAGGGTTATTTGAGATACTTATAGCACTTGTATTGTCACAATAGATACGGTTAGGACCATCATATTCCACCTTGTAGTCTTTTAGGGTCTATCTAATCCATAAAACCCAAGTGCAACATAAATTTATTTCTTTGTACTCATTCTCACAAGTGGATAATTCTACTAATGGTTGTTTTTGCTTATCCATGAAAATAGGCACCCACCTAAGAGGAAAGCTCCTCTACTGGTACTCTTCCTATCATCTAGTCTTTCTATCTAGTCTGCATCTATATAGGCTATCAAATTGAAATACTTACTCCTTGAATACTATAACCCATACTCCATAGTCCCCTAAAGATACCTAAGTATCTATTTTCCTGCTTGTATATGATTTTACTTTGGATCTTCTTGAAATTTTCCCATAATACCTACTGCTTGCATGATGTCAAATCTAGAGACAATAGTGTACAGAAAAATTCCAATCATTGACCTATATGCCATCTGATTGACCTTTATAGACTCATCTTCCTTGCTCAACTTACACCATATGATCATAGGTGTATTAAATAACTTGTAATATTCCATCTCAAATTTATTGAGCACCTCTCTTATGTACTTGGATTGTGAAATGAATATACCTTTTTTAGATTGAGTGATTTTGAACCAAAGAAAGAATGATAGTTCTCCCTACATGGACATTTCAAACTTTTTCTTTATCACCTCTACTAATCCTTTGGTCATGTTTTCATTATTTTCCACCAAAGATAGTGTCATCCATATAGACATATACTTTCAACTGATGGTCATTTTCTTACTTTATGTATAGATTACTATCTGCAACTTCTCATTTGAATCCTTGATCCAAGAGATACTTATCCAACCTGACATACTAAGTTATAAGAGCTTGATTTAGACCATAAAGAGCCTTTCTCAATCTACAAACATAGTCCTTGTCACTTTAGAGTGAGAACCCATTGGGTTTATCTATGTACACCTCCTCTTCCAAATTCTCATTCAAAAAGGCAAAATTAACATCCATTTGGTATACCTTAAAACCTTTGAATCTTGCATATGCTAGAAATAATCTGATGGCATCAAATATTTCTATTTATGCAAAGGTCTCCTCAAATTCTAACCCTTTAACTTATGCATATATCTTTCATACCAATCTAGCCTTGTTCATAGTGACTTCTCCATCTTCATTCTAATTGTTTCTAAACACCCATTTTGTGCCAATGACATTCTTGTCTTTAGGCCTAGGAACTAGTTCCCAAGTCTCATTCTTCTCTATTTTGTCTAACTCTTCATTCATATCACTTATCAAAAAATTATCTTTGTTTGCTTATATAAAACTCTTAGGTTCAATCTTAGATAATAGATCAACATTCTCTTGATTTAGATTACCTACCAGTCTTCTCCTTTTTTGCATACCTATATTCTTATTGCCAATGATTTGAGAATCAAGATGATCTCTTTTAATCTGCCTTGAGGGACCTTTTGAGTCTTATCTCTCCTCAACTTCTTCTTCTTCATCAACCTATTTATTACCCTCTTCATTCTTAAAGTCCATATTCTCTAAAGTATCCTTTGACTGTGAGTTTGGTTTCTTTATCTCATCAATCTTCACATTGGTACTTTCCACTATCTTCTATAATTTCTTATTATAACATCTAGGATGAGAAAATTTATGAGTATACTAATAATATACCTTAATCAAATCTAGAATCAAAATTTTCTATGTCTTCATCGTCTCTTTTGATGAAACATTTGCTCCTAAACACTCTAAAGAGTTCCACATTAACAAGTTTGCCTTTCCAAAATTCATAAGGAGTCTTGTTGCCATTAGTCCTTATGTGTCCTCTATTCAAAATGTAGACTACAGTGCTTACTACCTCTCTCTAATATTCATTAGATAATATAGGATCATTTCATAGAGTTCTAACCATTTCTTGAACTATCCTATTTTTTCTCTCCACTACCCCATTCTGATGAGATGTCCTAGCTACTGAGAATTGTCTCCTTATTCCATGAACCTCACATAACTCATCAAATTCATTGGAAAAAAACTTTCTTCTTCTACCAGATCTTAAACACTTGATCTTCCAATCCTTCTCATTCTTAACAAGAGCCTTGAATGCCTTGAACTTGTCAAGAGATTCTAAATTTTCTTTCAAGAATGCTAGCCAAGTCCTTTTTGTGTAGTCATCCATGAGTACCATGGAGTATCTATCTCCTTGAATTATTTGAATTATTGTAATCCCATAGAGATCAGTGTGCATTAACTCCAAGGGTCTTATAATAGATTAATCCTTAGACTTTAACCTTGTTTTAGTATTCTTACCATGTTGACATGGCTTGCAAAGTATGTTTGTATGTTTGGTGATCTTATGCATGTTCTTCATGGACTTATTAGTGCTTATCTTGACCATATTATCAAATTTTACATGACATAACATTCTATGTCATACTATGTTTCATTCATCTTGATCGTAAAGCATATCTCCTTCTTGATCTCATTCGAGGCATATAGATTATTTTCAGTCCTCTTAGCATTGGCAATTAGCCTTCCTTATTTGGCTTTCCTTATCTCAGATCCTCTATCATGAAAGGTTAATGTGTGTCCTTGATTGCACATTTGACTTACACTAATTATTTTATGTTTTAAACCTTACACATATAATACATTTTGTGTCTTGGTCTTCCATTGTACAAAATCAAGATACCCTTACCAATTATATTGATAGTTTTGTTATCTCCAAACCTCACTTTTCCTATAGCATTCTTATTCAATGAGATGAACTTATTTTTTTCTCTTATCATATTTTTTAAACAAACACTATCTATATACCATTTCAAGCCTTTAGAATCACATTATTTAGAATTTTTCAATGGTCGAAATAAAATCAAATTTTGTGATGTATACATCTTTTCTTAGGTCCTAAAAAACTATAAATTCACACTTACAAATAAATATAACAAATAATATATAAAATACACAAAAAGTAAAGATTTGAGAATATATAAAATACATACAAATTAAACATTTGAAGATTTCTATTATTTAAGAAATTAAAATAATGGTTGTCGCTAAAAAATATATTAATATTTCATTAGAAACTTCTTGATCACTCACTCTAATATTAATGAGAAGTTTTATCAAAGATTACGTGTAAATCTCCTCATTTTTATTAAACCATATAAGTGATATTCATACATTTGTAATCTTATATTAAATAATTGTCCTCATTAATCTCTTATAACAACACATTTAAATTAAATAAATTTTAATATTCAAATAACCTCTCTCAAACCCAAATAATTAATACATTATATTGTATATTAATTTAATTTTTTTAAATATATTTTTTCATAATTATTTGTCTAAATATATTTTCCTTCATCTTTTAATTTATAATTTTATTTTTTAGTGTGTTATAACTTTTTACTTATTTTATTCTAAGAGTTTATAAATCCTAAATGCAAATATGAATGTTAACATATGAAAAATATACTCAAATAAAAATCAAACTCTCTCTTTTTCTTGTTTTTATTTTGTTTTAGGGACTAACTACGTATAAGTATCATGATGTAGATGTTGTATTTTGAATGAATTAGTCACAGTAATTTAAAGTCAAATTTGGAAATTATTCATATAATGAGGAAAAAAATTATTTATTTATATATGTTAAAAGTTTAAATAGTTTTGAAGTTATATAAATATCCTCCTAGGTACTATCAAAGAAAATAATTATGAAATATAATTGGAGTTGTATGAAAAAAATGTTGAGTTAAAAAATTGATATATATAATTAGTTAGAGGATTATATGATGGGGCAAAGTCTTGAGATTCATCTTACACGAGACAAAAAAAAAAACAAATTAGTTCATTCTAGCATTGATATGAGGAGTAGGGAATATGGTTGGTTTAAACCCTATTTTATTATCATTTGTCAACATCTTTAGACTACAATATGTGTTTGACTAGCCAACTAACATTTGGTGTTAACTATGTAAGTAGAGACAGTGACATCATGGTTGATGGTTAATATCAACGAAATATATAAGCATTCAATTTTGATCAAAACCCATTTTGGAGAAGAGACAGAGGAGATTAGCATTGAGGATTTTGATTATCATCAACACTACATATGTAAATGTACTTCTCAATCATAAATTAATGAAGCTATATGAAATTGTTCACTATTTTTTCCTCTTGTAATTTTTTAAAGGATATGATTCTTACGAGGAAAACCAATTTGACCATGTCATGCAAATAAATTGATTCATTGATAAAGTTCTTTCCAAAATAGATAAACATTTACTAATTAAGATAATTTAAAATAGTAAATAAATACTCAAATAAAGTTCATGTTGTAATCAAATAAATATAGGGTCCTATAATCTATACCATATCTTCTATTATTTGTTTTTTTTCATTTTGTTTTTGTGTTGGTAATTAGATTATATAAAATAATCATAAATATAATATGAAATAGAATAAACAACCTAGAGTTTTAAATATTGATAGGCCCATCACATTTAGTCCTTGAAGTCTCCAAGTCCCACCTTACACTTGATCTTTGTCTAGTACCATTGAAGGAATCTTTGGTGGCTAGCTTGATTGAAGGCAAGCAAACTCCCTATTACACAAAATAACTACTTCAATAATTCCATTCACTTTTTTGCATCTTCAAGTAACAATTTTTGGGTTTGATATCGTAGAACATTAAATAACTTGATTTCAAAGAGAAATTTCATTATGTTACTATACATATGTCGTGCAAGTGTATTATATCCTATGTTTAGAATAAATTTATATCATGGCCGTCTTTTAGGAAATATGTAAGGTGCTAAGGATATTGGAATCAATAACTAAACTTCTTGCCTCTTCTAGGAAACATTCAGTGATGACCTTAGAGGCTCTATGATACTATTCATATATGTAATTATGTATAATAATCTTACACATATAAGGCCCTAAGTAATTACCACATGAAAAAATTCCATTAGCTATAAATAATGTATATGCATATTATATATACCATGAACCTACACAAATGATGGGCATTGTTTCATGGGTGGTGTCCCTCCTATTCTTTTTGCTCTTTGCCTTGCCTTTACCCACTCTCTCCACATGTTTCATTTGTAAATACTTTCTCTTTGCATCTTTAAACATTTTATTTTTGCCATTTTTAAAAATTCGTTCATTTTGGTGTATATCACGATACTTGTCCTAATAGCTAATCCATACGACACTCTTAATATTTCCCTATTATTGTGCTAAGTGCTAAGCATGTTTCTATAAGCTTTAATTATTGTGTTGCATGTAATCAAAATGCCACTTGCCCCACAACTAGACACTTGTATTATAGGACATCAAAATAAAATTCTACTACCTTAGGAACTTAGAACAATATTTTTGTCATGGGAATAAACATTTAATTCACCTTCCAATGTCTATACATGGATAGGTCATCCAATATTTTTTTATCATCATGGATTTATTTATAATGGTGGAACACATATAGTGGGTGGAAGTGTTACACATGAATATAATTAAAAAAAATTAACAAGTTCATTACTTAATCAAATATATATATATATATATATATATATATATATATATATATATATATATATATATATATATATATATATATATATATATATATATATATATATATGTATGTATGTATGTATGTATGTATGTATGTATGTATGTATGTATGTATGTATGTATCTTAATGGTGTTATTATTTTTATTAATTATTCATTAATTAAGATTGAATAATTTAATTACTGTTAATATAATATATATATATATATATATATATAAATAATATTAACAGTAATTAAATTATTCAATCTTAATTAATGAATCATTAAAAAAAATGGTAACACCATTAAAATACAGACACACACACACACACACACATGTATGTATGTATATGTATGTATATTTTTTAATGCTGTTACTATTTTTATTAATTATTCATTAATTAAGAATGAATAATTTAATTACTGTTAATATAATATTTTATAAGGTTTATATATAAACCTTATAAAATATTATATTAACAGTAATTAAATTATTCATTCTTAATTAATGAATAATTAATAAAAATAGTAACACCATTAAAAAATATACATACATACATACATACATATGTATGTATGTATGTGTGTGTGTATGTATGTATGTATGTATGTATATGTATATTTATATGTATATGTATATGTGTATGTCTGTATGTATGTATGTATATTTTTTAATGGTGTTATTATTTTTATTAATTATTCATTAATTAAGATTGAATAATTTAATTACTATTAATATAATATTTTATAAGGTGGTGGTGATTTATTTTATATTTTTAAATAATTATTTATCTTCTTTCAATTAACAAATTTTAATATTTCAATATTTCAATAAAAAATCCATTAATATTATTATATAATTAAATGTAAATTTTAATGTATAAATAAATTAAGAGTTAATTTTTAAAATGAGATTTCAAATATTATAAATTTTATATTCCATTGTATCATTTTAGGTTACTATAATTTTAATTATTTTTATTTAACATAAATCAATTGTTAGAAAACATCATCAAGAAAGATGTTTCAAATCTCTGAACCTTTGATGTACTTACATTACTATGCTTTTACCACACAATTTTGTATATGTGCACCGGATTTTCTATGTATGTGTAAAGTTTATAAAATTTAATTTAATTTAGATATTATAGATATTAAAGTATAGAGGATGAATGAAGAACATATTACATCTATAATAATGGATTGCTAAAAAAATGAATGACCTCAATCCTTTTTTCATCACTAGCATTCGAGTAACTTCATTTGGATAAGATGAATGCATGCATTTGGACCAATTTGAATTTTTAGGGTCAAATGTTCACATTAAAAATTCATATGGGTGGATTATATATATTAAATTGAAATTAAATGGTTTTAATTATGCTTATAAGATTCAACAATAATTATTTCAAGCTTAAAAATTGGTAAAAAAATTAACAATGCGATATTATAATAATAATAATAATAATAATCAAAGATAAGATTTAAACTTGAGAAATAGTTTGATATTCAATAATGGACTCTTGGGTAATGTGATATTTTAAATTATTTTATTTTCTTATCCTTTATATTGACATGGTATGTCATGTGAAATCATACACTACAAGGCATTTTATAGCTCACACGATGGTGCCATCTTCTATTGACAAAGACTCTACGTTTGACATATACTGTGTCAAAGGAGCTTATAGATTGAATCCCTCTATTTTTTAATCTCACCACTTAAGATGATATTTTAAATTAGTTTCTTTTATTATCCTTTATATTGACATGGTATGTCATGTGAAATCATACACTACAAGGCATTTTATAGCTCACACGATGGTGCCATCTTCTATTGACAAAGACTCTACGTTTGACATATACTATGTCAAACGAGCTTATAGATTGAATCCTTATATTTTTTCATCTCATCACTTAAGATAAAATATCCTTTCTTGATGACTGATATCAGGTGGGAAGGAATATATTGTTGAAATTTTTGTTAAAAGTGGAATCTACCACACAAAATAAAAACAAATACACTTAGAAAATAGAATATTATGTGAAATTTTATGTGATGTGAGAATTTTTTAATTAGTTCCTACATGATTTAGTTTCAAATTGACTAATATTATTTGAAATTTTGTATTGTGGGTGATTTATTGTATATTAATAATAGTGTCTTGTTATCATAGCAAATGATAAATGTAGTCTATCACAATATAATACATGGAAGGGGAATATATTCCATAAATGAAAAGAAAACACTTACTAGATATAATTGTAAAATAAAAAGTATAATTATTTCAACTTTTATTGGACCTTTGGGGCAACTGATAGTGTATAATCAAGGTCAAGGAATTCAAAAAATTAATTATTAATTATTATTTTTTAAATTTCACTATTATGATCTTATTTAGAGTTTTAAAAAAAATTGATGAATTATAAATCTTTTAACTGATCATAATTTTTAAATATAGAATTAAGCTAATAAAAACATTCATTTTTTTTGATAAAGTAGAGCTTATAATTTTATAATAAATAAAACATGTACAAGTCTATTCACAAAAAAAGATGGTCAAGGCCATGCCACCAAAGTCAAACTAGGCAATGCTTAGGATACAAAAGGCCCAAGGACACAAAAGCAATGAACAAATTAGGCCATGTCAAGAGATAGATATATTATATTAAAAAGGAGTAACTTAAGCAACAACAACAAATAAACCAACTAGGGGTGGGTCATTATTAGGAAAACCACTCTGTTGGAAGCATAATGACTAAGAAGGGGGTGAATTATTCTTTAAAAACCTTTATTTCAATTACACTTAAGAAATTATGAATCATTCAAACAAGCATATAGATCTAGCAAGTAAAAACAATTATCCATATATTAAGAATGAAACATAAAAACACATCATACATGTGGTAAAAACTTGAGTAGAATAAAAACCATAGATCTATACAAATGGTCTGCATTCTTATAAGACATAAACTAATTTGATTGAAACACCAACTCCACATGGAGCACCAAATCCAATTAGCTAAGAACCCACTTGCAAGGAGGAACAAACCCCCTAGATGACTCAACACCAACTCATTCACCTAATTATTTTGGTCACTTTCAAAACACTATGATTCTCAACCAATAGATTATGACCATCTATTCATATCTTCACACTCTTATTACTTTCAAACTACCTTCTAGGCCTCTTCACTCAACTATGTCTCTTCAAGATTGATTAGGTCATATAACTTTAATATTCATACTCAATAATCTTGTTATATATTCATGATAGTTTATCTACATCCCTATGATGGTTTATAATACCTCCTTCTTCTCTTCAATGTGCTATCTCCTTTTCTTGCACTCTTACTTTCTCTAACAAGTCAATTAGGCATATTAGGCCTTGTTCCTATACAATTCTCAAACTCAAACACCTCTTGGTCATCCATACACACTTGCACACTTTTATTAACATTAAAATAGGTCTTATAATACATTTAATTCATAAATCAATCATTATTATAGTTCATCCACAACTAAATATAACAAAACCTCTTTTAGGCCTTTAAAGAGACCAAATTCAATTAGGCATTCATTAGTACACGTTACCCTTTGATCTCTTTGGAACACTTTAAAACTTAATGCATGGAATTAAAACTTCATATAACACTCAAGTAGACCCATACTAATCTCATCTTAGGTCCATGATAGTTTTTATCTCCAACCACCACTTGAAGAAGACCATTAGTTTTGTTTACATTAGGCCTTCATACACACATAAAGATATGTCTTGAACTTAAGATAAAACATTAGTTAGACACAAAAACATGAAAATAAATAATATACACATAACCTTAAAGACATTAAAAATTTCAAAAAGTATAATTGACTTAATGAAATAAATAAAAAATTCTTCAAAACACTTATGCAACTCACTCACTCAAAACTGCCAATTTTCTTCAAAGACCAGTCATGGTGACTCAAACCTCCAACACTTGTTTAGACATCTTTCATGACTTATGAATTATTTATATCATGATATTAAATCATTATACCATTATAATATATAAATTTAATATGGTCACATGGTAAATATTGATCTTGCAAACCAATCTCATGACCTTATATCACACTATCTCATTTGAACCAAACAGGGCAACTTGTGAGAAAGTTTTTCACTATATTGACTAACTTTAAAAACTTATACCAAAAATTAACCTGTATTACAAGTCCTTAAAAACATATGAATGTACTTTATTTCATCACTCTATTATGATAGCACATTTCTAAGCATATTTTCATTATCGCTTAGGTTTTAAACTATTTCCACCATTAAGCTTGTTAGTGATTAGCTAATTTGGATTAATAATTTAACACACTTGAGGGATATAACCTATCCAAAAACTTCATGGAAATGAAAAAAAAGTCTCAAGATTTATCCTCCATCCATTTGTATAAATTAACTTTGTCAACTTTGACTACTACAACAAATCTCCAAGAAATCAATACTTTCTTATAGGGTCTACTCACACACTTGACAACTAAATCACACCTAGAGGTGCTTGGGAGATTTGAATTAAAATAAAATATCTTACATAATCATACCAATCCATTATGGGAACTTTTGATCAACATCTTCAACATCATGTCCTTATTAGAGTTTTAAAACTGTTTAAACTTGTTTCCATTCTAAATAATTATTCATAAGGCATATCCCCTAAATCTAATAAAAAATATTATAATTTTGACCTAGGACCCTTCCCCATCTACCATGAATATCTTAGGTTACCATGAAAATATTTGACAAGTGAATGAGCACAATAAAATCCATCTTAGGTTGAGAACCCTTCATTATGAGCAATCGAGAGACCTCAAAACCACTTTCCATTCCTTCTCATTCAAATTATGACCTTAAAATATATGAAAAACATTGAAAAAACATACCTAATCTCTAAAAATTCTTAGATGATCTTAAACACCTTGAAATCTAATCATGACCCCTCATTAGGCCACACACACTCTCTCTCTCTCTTTGTTCTTCTAGACCTTAACCTACAAACCACATTAGGCCTTAAAACTGACCTTCATGCCTCTTTCCATGCACTCTCCACCTCACTCACATACTAAAGTAACCTCTTGTATGATTAAGTACTAACATACATCCTTAACACGCCTTGATAATAGATCATGACACCTCATTAGGCCAAAGAGGGTCTAGAAGTGCTTTAGGTGTAGATTTGGTTTTAAGGTCTTACTCCTATAGACTCACCTTGAGATTATCATAAGTTCTCTAATTCCTATCATACATGATTAAAAAACTCATATAACCACTCATGACTATGTGTACTCATCTCACCAATCCACCATGCTCATTCCTTCTTATAATATATTTTCATGCCATAACTAGGCTTAAGCTACTCAAAGCCCTATACCTTCATGCAATGATAAGGAATTACTTGTATTTAAATTCTCTCTTTCATGTAAACATCCTTATATTAAAACACTATATCAATTCCCTTTATCACATAAACATCCTACCAATTAGGCACACTCTCTCAATGACATCATCTTCATGCAAGATGTACCATTGCCATCAACAACAATACTCAAAAATATCCCCCTTTGTCATTAATGGTAACCAATAATAGAAACTTCATTCAACAAGAAACTTATCCCCCATTATAAAATTTCTTCCACTTTAACATAAATGAAAAAGTGACATCTACAACTCCTTGGATCACACTCCTTGTAACCAAAATACTCAACACACAGGACTATTTTTTATGAGTCATAATACAAACATGTTACCCATATCTCTATGCATACCTTCTTGGAACAACTCACCTAATCTTAGAGCTAATGAAACACTTGATTAGCTGCCTCAAGTACTTTGCTTCTTCAATGATTACTAGGGGTATAAATTACACCCAATTCTCATATTCAGTGTTTAAATGTTACATTTGGAAGTGGTTTGGTCAAAATATGTGCAATTTGATCCTATGTAGAAATATATTCAAGTTTGATAGTTTTTTCACTTACCTTCTCTCTTATAAAAATGATACTTAATGGGAATGTGCTTAGTACTTGAGTGCATGATATGGTTCTTTGAGATGGTTATAACACTTGTATTCTTACAATAAATTGGGCTAGGACCATCATACTTCACATTGTAGTCTTTTAGGGTCTGTTTCATCCAAGGACCTAAGTGGAACATAAATCTATTGCAATATAATCATACTCATGAGTGGATAATGCTACTAATGTTTGGTTCTTGCTTATCCATGAAACTAGGCACCCACCTAAGAAGAAAGGTCCTCCATTGGCACTCTTCCTATCATCTACACTTCTTATCTAGTCTACATTTGTATAGGCTTTCAAATTGAACTCCTTGCTCCTTGGATACTATAACCCATACTCCATAGTCCCCTTGAGATACTTGAGTATCCTTTTAACTACTTGCATATTATTTTACATTAGATCTTCTTGAAACCTTCCCATA
This sequence comes from Torreya grandis, assembly GCA_037957365.1. Lineage (NCBI taxonomy): Eukaryota > Viridiplantae > Streptophyta > Pinopsida > Cupressales > Taxaceae > Torreya > Torreya grandis. The sequence continues at coordinate 1,436,438 of JARHVA010002633.1, read as the reverse complement.
AGACCTACTTCTTGCATGATGCCAATTCTAGAGAAAATGGTGTATAGAGAACTTCCAATCATTGACATATATGATGTCTGATTGACCTTTATAGACTCATCTTCCTTGTTCAACCTACACCTTGTGATCTTCCCTCTCAAACTTCTTCAACATCTCTCTTATATACTTGGCTTGTGAAATGAATATACCTTTCTCAGATTGAGTGATTTGCAACCTAAGAAAGAATGAAAGTTCTCTCAACATGGACATTTAAAACTCTTTCTTCATCACCTCTGAAAAGCCCTTGGTAATGTTCTCATTGTTTGCAACAAATATGATGTCATCTAAATAGACATCTACTACCAACTAATGGTAATTTTTTGATTTTATGTATAAATTACTATTTATAGCTCCTTTTCTTGAACTGTCCTATTTTTTATTTTTTCTACCCCATTTTGATGAGGTGTCATAGCTGGTGAGAACTATTTAATTATTCCATGAACCTCACATAACTCATCAAACTCATTGGACCAAAAATCTTCTCCTGTATCAGATTTTAGACACTTGATTTTCCCATTCTTCTCATTCTCAACAAGAGCCCTGAATGCCTTGAAGTTGTCAAGAACTTCTAACTTTTCTTTCAAGAATGTTACCAAGTCATTCTTGTGTAGTAATCTATTATTAACATGAAGTAGCTATCTCCTTGAATGCTTTGAATTCTTCTAGGCCCAAAAAGATCAATGTGTATTAAAGCCAAGGGTCTTGTCGTAAATTAATCCTTGGACTTGAACCTTGTTCTAGTAAGCTTACCATGTTGACATGCCTTGCAAAGTATGTTTATAGGTTTGATGATCTCAAGCATATTCTTCATAGACTTCTTAGTGCTTATCTTGACTAAATTGTCCAATTTTAGATGATCTAACCTTCTATTCCATATCCAAATTTCATTCATCTTGATCATAAATCATCTCTCATTCTTGATCTAATTCAAGACATATATATTGTTCTAAGTCCTCTTAGCATTGGCACTTAGCCTTCTTGATTTGGCTCTCCTTATCTCACTTCTTGTTTCATGAAAGGTTAATATGTATCCTTCATTGCACATTTGACTTACATTAAACAGGTTATGTTGTAGACCTTCCACATATAACACATTCTATGTCTTAGTCTTCCCATTGTCCAAACTCAAGATACCCTTGCCAACTATGTTGACAATTGTGTTGTATCCAAACCTCACTTTTATTATACCTAAGATGAACTTATTTTTTTCTCCTATCATATAGATTGAGCAACCACTATCTATATACCATTTCATGCCTTTAGAATCACTTTGTTTAGAATTGTTTAGTGGTTGAAATAAAATTTAATCCTCTAATGTAAATGCCTTTTATCAGATCCTAAAAAATTTGTAAATTCACACTTATAAATAAAACTAAAAAATAATATATAGAATACACACAAAATAAACATTTGAGAATATATAAAATACATACAAATTAAACATTTGAAGATTTATACTATTTAAGAAATGAAAATAATGGTTGTCCTTGAAAAATATATTAATATTTCATTATAAACTTCTTGATCACTCGCGCTAATATTAATGAGAAATTTTATCAAAGATTACATGTAAACCTTCTCCTTATTTTTATTCAGCCATATAATTGATATTCATACATTTGTAATCTTATATTAAATAATAGTCCTCATTCATCTCTTATAACAACAAATTTAAATTAAATAAAGTTTTATATTCAAATAACCTCTCTCACACCCAAATAATTAATACATTATATTTTATATTAATTTAATATTTTTAGTTTTTTAATATATATTTTTTTACAATTATATGTTTAAATATATTTTTCCTTTAACTTTTAATTGATAATTTTATTTTTTAATCTATTATAACTTTTTATTTATTTTATTCTAAGAGTTTATAAAATCCTAAATGCATAGAGGAATGTTAACGTATGAAAAATACGCTCAAATAAATATCAATCTCTCTCTTTATTTTTTTTATTTTGTTTTGGAGACTAAATACGTACAAGTGTCATGATGTATATTTTGTATTTTGAAGGAATTAGTCATGGTAGCTTAAATACAAATTTATCAGTACTTCAGAAAATGAGGAAAAAGAATTATTTATTTATATATGTTAAAAGTTTAAATAGTTTTAAATTTATATAAGCATCCTTTTAGGCACTACCAAATAAAATAAATTTGAAATATAATTGGAGTTGTATGAAAAAAAATGTCAAGTTAAAAATTTGATGAATATAATTAGTTGTAGGCTTATACGGTGGGGTGAAGTCCTGAGATTCCTCTTACATGAAACCAAAAATATATGTATTTTTGTCTCATTTTAGTGTTGAAATGAGGAGTAGGTAATATTATCAGTTGAAACCTTGTTTTATTGTCATTTATCAATGTCCTCAGACTGCAATATGTGTTGGACTAGGCAACTAGCATTTGGCATTAACTATGTAGGTAGAGATAGTGAAATGGTGGTTGAAGATTAATATAATCAAAATATATAAGCATTTAGTTTCAATAAAACCCCATTTTGGAGAAGAGATAGATGAAAGTGGCATTGAGTATTTAGATTATCGTCACTATAAAAGTAAAGGTACTTCTCAGTCATCAATTCATGAAGCTGTAAGAAACTATTTGCTATTGTTTCCTCTTGTCATTTTTTTAGGGATATGATTCTTATGGGAAGAACCAATTCAATCATGTTTTAAAACAAATTGATTCTATGGTAAATATCTTTCTTAAATAATTACACATTTATAACTAAGATAAAATTTAAATGTTTTAAATAGTAAATAAATACTCAAATATAGTTCATGTTGTACTCAAATAAATATAGGGTACTATAATCTATACCATATCTTCCATTGTTTGTTTGTTTTGGTTTCCTTTTTTTGTTGGTAAATATATTATGTAAAATAATCATAAATGGAATATGAAATAGAATAAACAACCTAGAGTTTGAAATGGTCATAGGCCCATCACATTTATCTTTTAAGTCCAAGTCCCACCTTACCCTTGATCTTAGGTTTGTCTAGTACCGCTAAAGGAAGCTTTGGTGGCTAGCTTGATTGAAGGGAATTAAACTCCCTATTACATGAAATAACCATTTTTTCAATAATTATATTCATGTTGTTGCATCTATAGGTAACATTTTTAGGGTTTGGTATCATAAAACATTAAATAACTTGATTTGAAATAGAAACATCATTATGTTATCATACATATGTCATGTAACTGTATAAAATCTTAGGGTTAGAATAAATTTCTATCATGACCATCTCTGCTTGTGTAAAACCCTAAACATGTAAGGTGCTAAGGATATTGACATCAATTACTCAACTTTCTACCTCTTCCAGGAAATATTCAGTGATGACCTTAGGGGCTCTATGATATTATGCATATATTTAATTATGTTTGATAATATTACACATATAAGGCCCTAAAAGAATTACCAAATGACGTAATGCCATTAAATATAAATTATGTATATACATACTATATATACCATCAACCTAAAAAAATGATGGGCATTGTGTCATGGGTGGTGTCCCTCCTATTCTTTTTGCTATTTGACTTGCCTTTGCCCAATCTCTCTATACGTCTCATTTGTAAATACTCGCTCTTTGCATCTTTACACATTTTATTTTGGATATTTTCTTAACATCATTTGTTGTTGTGCATAGTGTCATACTTATTGTCCTAATAGATACTCTAGACCACACTCTTAATATTTACCAGTTAAGGTGCTAACTACTAAGTGTGTTTCTATAAGCATTGATTATTGTGTTACATGTAATAAAAATACCACTTGCCCCAAAATTGGAAACTTGTATTATAGGACATCAAAATCAAATTTTAATACCTTAGGAACTTAGAAAAATCTTTTTGTGATGGGCATAAACATTTAATTCACCTTCCAATGTCTATAAATGGACAAGTCATCCAATATGTTTTTATCATCATGAATTTAGTTGTAATGGTGGCACACATAGAATGGATAGAAGGGGTACACATGGATATAATTAAAAAAAAATTATAATGTTCATTACTTAATCGTGTGTGTGTGTGTGTGTGTGTGCGCGCGCGCGCATGCGCATGTGTATTTTTAATGGTGCTATTATTTCTATTAATTTTTCATTAATTAAGATTATATAATTATATTATTATTAATATAATATTTTATAAGGTGGTAGTGATTTATTTTATATTTTTAAATAATTATTTATCCTCTTTAAATTAATAAATTCTAATATTTTAATATTTCAATAAAAAAATTCATTGATATTTTTTTATATAATTACATGTAAAATTTAATTTCTAAATAAATTAAGAGTTAATTTTTAAAATGAGATTTTAATTATTATAAATTTTATATTCCATTGTATCATTTTAAGTTACTATAATTTCATTTATTTTTATTTGACATAAATCAGTTGTTAAAAAACACTATCAGGGAAGATGTTTTGAGTATCTAAACCTTCCACATACTTACATTATTGTACATTTTCTACATAATTTTGTACACGTGCACCATTTATTTTTTTTTGTAGGTGTAAAGTTTGTAAATTTTAATTTAATTTAGATATTAAAGTCTAGAGGAGGACTAAAGAACATATTACATCTACAATAATGGAGTGCTAAAAAGATGATTGACCTCAATCATTTTTTCATCACTGGCGTTTGGATAGCTTCATTTGGACCAATTTAAATTTTTAGGGTCAAATGTTCACATTAAATATTCATATGGGTGGATTATATATATTAAATTGAAATTAAATGGTTTTAATTATGTTTATAAGATCCAATAATAATTATGGCAATCTTAAAAATTGGTAAAATCTTTAACAATATGATATTATAATAATAATCAATGATAAGATTTAAACATGAGAAATAGTTTAATATTAAATAATGAACTCTTGGGTAATGTGATATTTTACATTAGTTTCCTTTATTATCCTTTCTATTGACATTGTATTTCAAATGAAATCATACATTAAAAAGAGGTTTTTAGCTCACACAATGGCGTCATCTTCTATTGACAAAGACTCCACATTTGACATATATCATATCAAACAATCTTACATATTTAATCCCTCTATTTTTTTATCTCACTTCTTAAGAGAAAATATCCTCACTTTACAATTGGTCTCAGGTGGGAGGGAATGTAGTGGGTTAAATTTTGGTTAAAAGTGGAATATACCTCACAAAAGAAAAGAAAACACTTGGCAAAAAGAATATAATGTGAAAAATTCTATGATGTGAGAATTTTTGTAATAATTCCTACATGATTCAGTTTCAAATTGATTAGTATGATTTGAAATTTTGTACTATGAGTGATTTCTTATACATGAACAATAGAGTGTTTTTAGTGTAGTAAACAATAAAGGTAGTCTATCATAATATAATACATAAAACTAGAATATATTCAACAAATGAAAAAAAAACACTTACTAGATATAATTGAAAAATAAAAATTACATTTCCTCTGGTTTTCTATGCACCTTCGAGGCAACTGCTAGTGTAAAATCAAGGTCAATGAATTAAAAACATTAGTTATTAATTATTATTTTTCAAATTCCACTATTATGAACTTATTTAGAGTTTTAAAAAATGATAAATTATAAATCTTCTAATTGATCATAATTAATAAATATAGAATTAAACTAATAAAAACATTCAATCTTTTTTGAGGAAATAGAGCTTATAAATTTATTGTAAATAAAACGTGTATAAGAATATTCATAAAAAAAGGTGGACAAATCCATACCACCAATGTCAAACTAGGCAACACCTAGGATACAAAATGTCCAATGCTACAAAATCAACAAATAAATTAGGCCATGCCAAGAGAAAGCTCTATTAAATCAAAAAAGAGAGCAACTTAAGTAGAATCAACAAATAAACCACTCTATGGGTGGGTCATTGTTAGGAAGACCACCCTATTGGAATCATAATGATTGAGAGGGGGGTGATTCAGTCTATAAAAACCTTTATTTCAATTACACTTAAGCAATCATGAATCATTCAAACAAGCATATAGATCTAACAAACATAAGCAACTATCTATATAACCATAAAACACAAGATCACATAATATATGTGGGAAAAATTTAAGGTGAATAAAAACCATGGATATCTAAGAATGGACTACAATCTTATGAGATAAAAACCAATTTGAGTGAAGCACCAAATCGACATGGAGTACCAACCCCAACTAGCCAAGCACCCACTTGCAAGGAGGAACTAACCCCCTAGATGAATTAGCACCAACTCAGTCACCTAATTATTTTCATCACCTTCATAAAAACTATGTTTATCAACCAATAGGTGATGAACATCTCTTCATCTCTTCACACTCTTATTCCTTTCAAACTACCTTCTAAGCCTCTTCACTCAACTAGGTCACTTTAAGACCGTTTAGGTCATATAACTTTGATATTCATACTCAATAACATTTTTATATCTTCATGATAGTTTATCTACATCCCTATAATGTTCTACAAGACATCCTTCTACTCTTCAAATTTATATCTCCTTCTCTTGCACTCTCACTTTTTATAACAAGTCAATTAGGCATATTAGGCTTTGTTCGTATAAATCCTCTAGCTCACACACCTCTTGGTCAGCCATAAACACTTTCACACTTGTATTAACATTAAAATAGGTCTTATAATACATTTAATACATGAATAAATCATTATAATAAGTAATCCACAACTAAAAATAACAAAACCTCTTTTAGGCCTTTAAAGAGACCTAATTTAATTAGGCCTTAATTAGTACATACTAAACTTTGATCTCCTTGGAAAACTTTAAACATTCATATAACACTCAAATAGAACCATAATAATCTCATATTAGGTCCATAACACTTTTTATCTCCAACCAACACTTGAAGCACACCATTAGTTTTGTTTACATTATGCCTTCACACACACAGAGAAAGATCTGTCTTGAACAACTAAAGATAACACATTATTTGGACACAAAAAAATGACAATAAATCATATAAATAGAACATAAAATACATCAAAAACTTCATCAAGTATATTAGACTTAATAAAATATATCAAAAATCCTCCAAAACACCTTTGTAACTCACTCAAAAAATCTAGTTTTCCTCAAAGACCAGTCATGGTGACTCAGACATTCAACACCTATATAGACATATTTAATGAATTTTGCTATATGTATATTATCCTATGAGATAATTATACCATTCTTAGATATAAGGGTACTATTTTCAAGTGGTAAATATAGGTCTTGCAGACCAATCTGATGACCTTATATCTCACTATCTCATCTGAACCAGATAGGTCAACTTGTGAGAAACGTTTTCACTATATTCACTAACTTCCTAAAATTACACCAGACATGAAATTGTCTTAAAATTACTTATAAACATATACATATTATGATAACACATTCCTAATCATCTTCTCACTACTACCTGGGTTTTTCACTATTTCCACCATTAGGCCTATTAACAACTGGCTAACTTGGATGAATGGTTTATCACACTTGAGTAATAGATCTTATATAGAAACCTTCATAGACATGAAACATAATTCTCAAGCTTCATCCTCCATCCATTTTAATACTTTGACTTGTTCAACTTTGACTGCTATAACAAATATCCAAGAAATTAACACTTTATTATAGGGTCTACTCACACACTTGACAACTCAATCACACCTAGAGGTGCTTGAGAGAGTTGAATAGAACCTAAAATAGCTTACCTGAGCACAAAAATGCATTATGGGCACTTTTGATCAATTTATTCAACATCGGGTGCTTATTAGGGTTCTAAGAGGGTTTAAACCTATTTCCATTCTTAACAATCATTCATAAAGCATATCCCCTCAATCCAAAAACAAATTCCTAGAATTCTGAGCTAGAACCCTTCACTATCTACTATGAATATATTAGATTACCATGTAAAGGTCTGATGAGCTAATGATCATAGGAAAATCCTTCTTGGATTAAGAAAACTACATTCTAAGCACTTGAGAGACCTCTAAACCACTTTTTATGCCTTCTCTATCAAAATATGACCTTAAACTACATGAAAAACTTTGAAACAACACACCTCACCTCTAAAAATTATTATATGGTATTAAACACCTTAAAATCTGATCATGACCCCTCATTAGGCCACACTCTCTCTCTCTCTTTTATCTTCTAGACCTTGACTTACAAACCACATTAAGCCTAAAAACTAACCTTCCTGCCTCTTTCCATGAACTCTCCACCTCACTCACATACTCAATAAACCTCTTACATGCTTAAGCACTACTAAAAATCATTAACATTCCTTGATAATAGATCATGACACCTCATTAGGCCAATTATGGTCTAGAAGTGGTCTAGGTGAAAACCTAGTTTGATGGCCTTATTCCTATAGTCTCACCCTAAGACTCTGATGAGTACTCCAATGCCTCTCATACATTTCCATACAACCTCATACAACCCTACATGTCTCTGTGCACTCATCTCACCAAGCCACCATGTTCATTCCTTCTTACAAGTTCTTTTCATACCATGATTAGACTTAGGCTACTCAAATACCTATACCTTCATGTAACTCTAAGGTATTAGTTGACTTTGAATTCTTTCTTTCATGTCTACATCCTTTAGTGGCAACACTCAATCAATTCCCTTTATCACATCAACACACTACCAACTAGGCACACTCTTTTAATGATATCAAATTCATGAAAGATATACCATTGAAATCAATGATAATAATAAACAATTTCCCCCTTTGTCATTGATGGCAACCACTCTCAGAAACTTCTATCAACAAGCAACTTATCCCTCATTTTGAACTTTCTCCCCCTTTTACATAAATCAAAAAATGATGTCTTCAACTCCTTGGATCATACTCCTTGTAACCAAAATAATCAACACATAGGACTATGAGTTTATGAGTCATACTACTAACATGTTTCCCCTATCTCCAAAAAATACCTTCTTGAAATCGGTCACCTAGTCTTGGAGTCAATGAACCACTTGATCAGCTCCCCCCAAGTACTTGGCTTCTTCAATTATTACTAGCGGTAGGAATTAAACCCAATTCCTATCTTAGGTGTTCAAATATTATCTTTAGAAGTGGTTTAATCAAAATATATACAATCTAATCCTATGTAGAAACATATTCAATCTTTAAATTTCATTCATTTACCTATTCTCTTAAAAAAATGATACATGATGGGAATGTGCTTAGTCCTTGAGTGCATGATAAGGTTCTTTGAGATGCTTATATCCCTTGTATTATCATAATAGATAGGGATATGACCATCATACTTGACCTTGTAGTCTTTTAGGATCTATCTCATCCATAGGACCTCAGTGTAACATAAAGATACTACAATATACTTAGCCTCACAAGTGGATAATGCTAGTGATATTGCTTCTTGCTTCTCCATGAAACTAGGCACCCACCTAAGAAGAAATCTCCTCCAATGGTATTTTTCCTCTCATCTAGACTTCTTATCTATTTTACATCTGTATAGGCTATCAAATTTAACTCCTTGCTCCTTAGATACTAAAACCGATACTTCATAGTCCCCTTGAGATACCTGAGTATCCTTTTGACTACTTGCAAATGATTTTACTTTGTATATTCTTGAAACATCCCCAAAATACCTAATACTTTCATGATGTTAGGTATAGAGGTAATGGTGTATAGAATTTTTTTAATAATTAACCTATATGACATCTAATTAACCTTTATAGTCTCATCTTCCTTGCTCAACTTACACCCTGTGATCATAAGTGTACTAAATACCTTGAAATATTCTCTCTCAAACTTCTTAAACATCTCTTTTGTGTACTTATATTCTGAAATAAATAGAACTTTTTAGATTTAGAGATTTACAACCTAAGAAAGATGATAGTTCTCCTAGCATGGACATTTTAAACTCTTTCTTCATCACCTCTACAAAGCCCTTGGTCATGTTGTCATTGTTTCCACAATATATAATTTCATCCACATATACATATACTATCAATTGATGGTAATTTTATGACTTTATGTATAGATTACTATCTATAACTCCTATTTTGAATCCTTTATCTAAGAGATACCTATCTAGCCTGGCATACCAAGTTCAAGGAGATTGCTTTAGACTATAAAAAGCCTTTCACAATCTACAAAAATGGTCCTTATCACCTTATAGTGATAAATCCTTATGTTTATCTATGTACACCTCTTCTTCCAAATTCCCATTCAAAAAGGTAGAATTGACATCCATCTAGTATACATTGAACCCTTTGAATCCTGTATATGCTAGAAACAATCTAGTGGCATCCAATCTTGCTACTTATGCAAAGGTCTCCTCAAAGTCTACCCCTTTAGATTATGCATATATATTTTATTCTAATCTATCCTTATTCATAATGACTTATCCATATTCATTCAACTTGTATCTAAACACCCATTTTGTGCTAATGACATTCTTGTCTTAAGGCATCAAAACTAGTTCCCAAGTCTCATTATTCTTTATTTGGTCTAATTCCTCATTCATAAAACCTATCCAAAGTTTGTCTTTTCTTGCTTCTATAAAATTCTTAGGTTCAATCTTAGATAATAGAGAAACATTCTCTCGATTTATATTACTGATTAGTCTTCTCCTTATTTGCATACCTACATTCTTGTTGTCAATGACTTGAGATTTCAAATGATCTCTTCGAATCTAGCTTAAAGGGATTTTTGAGTCATATCTATCTTTAACTTATTCTTCTTCCTCATCAATCTCTATAGTCTCCTCTTCATTCTTGAGTATAGATTATCTAAACTATCCTTTGATTATGATTTTGATTTCTTTGACTCATTAATCATTACATTGGTGCTTTCCAATATCTTTTGTAACCTCTTGTCATAACATCTAAATTGAGCTCATTGATGAGTATCCTAAGAATATACCTTTATTATATCTATAATTAAACTTTCTTAAGTCTTAATCATGTCTTTTGATGAAACATTTACTCCCAAACACTCTAAAGTGTTCCACATTAACAAGTTTGCCTTTCCATAGTTCATAAGGAGTCCTTTTTTTTTAAAGTTCTTATATATCCTCTATTCAAAATTTAAACTACAATGCTTACTAATTATCTCCAATATCCATTAGATAATATAAACTCATTTATCATAGTTCTATCCATTTCTTGAATTGCCCTATTCTTTCTTTCCACTACCCCATTTTGCTAAGGTGTCCTAGCTACTAAGAACTATCTCTTTATTCCATGAACATCATAGAACTCATAAAACTCATTAGAAAAAAACTCTCCTCCTCTATCGGATATTAGACACTCGATCTTCTCATTATTCTCATTCTCAACAAGATCCTTAAATTCCTTGAACTTGTCAAGAGCTTCTAACTTTTATTTCAAGAATGCTACCCAAGTCATTCTTGTGTATTCATTTATGAGTAACATGAAGTAGTTATCTCCTTGAATGATTTGAATTCTTGTAGGTCTTCAAAGATCAATGTGTATTAACTCCAACGCTCTTATAATAGAGTACTCTTTGGACTTGAAACTTGTTCTAGTCTTCTTACCATGTTGACATGCCTTGAAAAGTATGGTTATAGGTTTGGTGATCTTAGGCATGTTCTTCATAGACTTATTGGTGTTTATCTTAACTAGATTATCAAAGTCTATGTGACCTAACATTATGTGCCATATCCAAAATTTATTCATCTTAATCATAAAGCTAATCTATTTCTTGATCTCATTCAAGAAATATAGATTATTCTCAATCCTCTTACCATTGGTAATTATCCTTCCTGATTTGGCTCTCCTTAGCTCACATCCTCTATCATGAAAGGTTAATGTGTGTCCTTGATTTCACATTTGACTTATGCTAAGTAGGTTATGTTTCAAACCTTCCACATACAACACATTTTGTGTCTTCATCTTCCCATTGTCAAAACTCAAGATACCCTTACCAACTATATTAACAGTTGTGTTGTCTCCAATCCTCACTTTTCCTATATCATTATTCTTCAATTAGATGAACTTATTTTTGCCTCCTATCATGTGGCTTGAGAAACCACTATCTATATACCATTTCATGCCTTCATCTTAAATATTGAAGGTAGTCTAAGATAGCATAGAATTCATTTTAGTCTTTTATTCCTCCTTATCAAATAGTCCATCTTAAATCTTGGTCCCAATATTATCAATCCTAACTTGCTTTGGATTATATACCAATGTTTGACCCTTTTTATTCACTCTAGGAGCTACATATATCATGTTGAATATTGAGGGCCTTCTGACTCTATTAGAATAGAATCTTGCAATGTGTCCCATATTATGACACCTATAGAGAACAACATTTAAATCTTAAGGGAATTCTCAAACTTACTCATTTTGTCTATGAGTTGTTCATGCTCAACCTTCATGGAATCTATCTCTATCTTCCTCAACTTTTTTTTATCTAAAACTTGCATTGACACCTTATAACTAATTATTGAGATCCATGATAGTATTATTTTGATGATTCAAATCATTAAGTGTACTTATGAATTTATCTTCTCTTTATTCACTTTCATAGTATACTACTTCATCATACATGTTATATTCTTCTTTTTGATCGGAAGACATTTTATGCCTCTTAAGATCACCTTCAAGCTATTACACTTACTTTAAAGGACCAAGATTTGATACAAATTGTTTTAAGTACATTGAATAAGAGGGTTGGGGGTTTAATTAGTCTTTTAAAACCTTTATTTAAATTAAACTTAAGCATTCATGAATCATTTAAACAAGAATATAAATATAGCGAACAAAATTAACTATCCATATAAGCATGAAACACAAAAGCACATAATATATGTTAGAAACCCTCAAGGAGAACAAAATCCATAGATATCTAAAAATGGATTACATTCCTATAAGAGAAAATATAATTTGATTGAATTACCAACTCCACATGGAGCACCAACCCCAACTAGCCAAGCACCCACTTGACTAGGATTTAGAAAGCACCCACTTATAAGGAGGAACCAACCCCCTAGATGAATCAGTACCAACTCAGTCACCTAATTATTTTTATCACCTTTAAAACATTATGTTTATTGACCAATAGATAATGACCATCTCTTTATCTCTTCACACTTTTATCCCTTTCAAACTGCCTTCTAGACCTCTTCGCTCAACTAGGTCTCTTCAAAATAGATTAGGTTATATAACCTTGATCTTCATGCTTAGTACCATTGTTATATCCTTGTAATAGTTTTTATACATCCTTATTATGGTATAAAATACCTCCTTCTGATCTTCAATGTGTTATCTCCTTCATTTGCACTCTCACTTTCTCTAACAAGTCAATTAAGCCTATTAGGCCTTATTCTTATACAATCCTCTAACTCACACACCTAATTTTTAGACATGCACACTTGCACAATTATTTTAACCTTAAAATAGGTCTTAAAACATGTTTCATAAATGAATCAATCACTACAATAGGTTTTCCACAACTAAAAATACAATAACCTCTTTTAGGCCTTTAAGGAGACCTAATTCAATTAGGCCTTCATTAGTAAATGTTACCCTTCAATCTCATTGAAATAATTTAAAAATTCATGCATGATAGGAACACTTAATTACCAATAAAATATACCCCTAATAATATCATCTTATGTCCATGGCACTTTTCAACTTTGACCACCACTTGAAGCACACCATTAGTACTATATTCATTAGGCCTTCACACACATAGAAATATCTATCTTAAACAACTAAATCTAACACATTATTTGAACACAAAAACATGATAATAAATCACATAAATATAACCTAAAATACATCCACAAATTCAATAAGTTCATTATACTTAATCACACTAGGTAAAAAGTCTTAAAAACACCTCTGCAACTCACTCACTTAGAACTATCAATTTTCCTCAAAGACCAGTCATGGTGACTTAGACCTCCAACACATGTATATAAATATTTAATCACTTATTATTTATGTAGATTATCTTATGATATCATTATAATATTCTTAGATAGAAATGTAATATGGTCAAATGGCATATATTTGGCTTGCAGACCAATCTCATGACCTTATATCTCACTCTCTCATCTGAACCAGACAAGTCAACTTGTGAGAAATTTTTTCACTATATTCATTGACTTCCAAAAATTATACCAAACATTAAATTATATTACAAATAATGAAAAAAATATCCATGCATTTGGTTTCATCACTCTATCATAATAACACATTCCTAATCATCTTCGCTTTACTGCCTAGGTTTTTCACTATATCCACCATTAGGCTTATTACTAATTGCCTAACTTGGATGACTAGTTTATCAGACTTTAGGGCTAAAACCTATCCAAAAATATTCATGTACATAAAACATAATTCTCAATCTTCATCCTCCATCCATTTTCATACTTTGACTTAGTCAAACTTGACTGCTATAATAAATCTTTGAGAAATTAGCACCTTATTATAGGGTCTACTCACACCCTTGATAACTCAATAACACCTGGAGGTGCTTGGGAGAGTTAAATACCACATCCAATAGCTTACCTAATCATACCAATCCATTGTGGTCACTTTTGATCAGCATCTTCAACATTGAGTCCTTATTAGGGTTCTAAAAGGGTTTAAACTTGTTTCTATTCTTAACAATCATTCATAAGGCATTATCCTTCAATCCAAAAATAAATTACTAAAATTTTGAGATGTGAACCTTACCCATATACCATTAATATATCAGGTTGATAGGAAATTTTTTGATGAACTAATGGTCACAATAAAATCCTTCTCGGATTGAGAACCCTTCATTATGAGCACACGAGAGACCTAAAAAATTATTTTCATGCCTTTTCCTTTAAACTATGACCAAAAACTACATGATTAACCTTGAAATAACATACATCACCTTTGAAAATGCTTATATGAGCTTAAACACCAAGAAATCTAATCATGACCCCTCTTTAGGCCACATACTCTCTCTCTCTCTCTCTCTCTCTCTCTCTCTCTCTCTCTCTCTCTCTCTCTCTCTCTCTCTCTCTCTCTCTCTCTCTCTCTCTCTCTCTCTCTCTCTCTCTCTCTCTGCTCTTCTAGACCTTGACTTGCAAACCATGTTAGGCCTTAAAACTGACCTTCATGACTCTTTCCATGCACTCTCAACCTTAATAATATACTAAATAAACCTCTCACATGATTCAAAACTACCATACATACTTCACATGCCTTGATAATAGATCATGACAACTTATTAGGCTAGGTAGGATCTAGAAGTGGTCTAGGTACAGACTCTATATGAAGGTCTTAATCTTGTAGTATTACACTAAGACTATCATGAATGCTCCAATGCCTCTCATACATGCTCAAGAAACCTCATATAACCACTCATGCTTGTGTACGCTCATCTCACCAAGCCACTATGTTCATTCCTTATTACAAGGTCTTTTCATGCCATGACTAAGCTTAGGCTACTCAAAGACCTATAGCTTCATGAAACCATAAGGAATTAGTTTACTTCAAATTCATTCTTTCATGATAACACCCTTTAGTTATAACACTCTATCAATGACATTTGTCACATCAATGCATTGCCAACTAAGCATACTCTCTCAATGACATCAACCTCATGCAAGATGTACCATTGACATCAATGACAATACTCAACACACCTCACCCAAAGCTTAGAAGATCCTTTTTGTCATCCACTAGGTCCCATCTAGCAGCAATTTCCACATGGTCAAGATTATTTTTTTCTTTAATAGCATGTACGGGGAAAATGGCTAAATTAATCCATAGTAAAATTTTATCAAAAGGTTAAAAGGAACCATATTATGAACTACCATATCATATCCTCATGGATAAGCCACTAAAGGTAGGAATCCTCATTATTAAATTTACCAAGATGGAAGAGGTAGAGATCCCTATCCATCACATCAAACACCTAGGGGAACCTCAACCAACCTATTGCATCGGAGGTGGAGAGTGGCATTGTTGTGAGGTACTATAATACTAATAAAGATGGTGAGGCTAGTTGTAGTGGGAACCACCCCTAAAAATACCATCCCTACCACAAGGTGGGGTGTCCCTAGGTAGGGAAGGCATCACATGAGTAATGGTGCATGACACATCACCCCATTAATGGAGGATCTGTTGCAAGTAATCAAGTTCCATAGCCACTTTATTTATTTGCACATAAATGTATAGAATAACATTAGAAAAAATGATAGATTTATCATTAGTAAATATAGAGTCAACATAATTATTATAAAATATCATTGAATTACATTCTCTCTAGAGGAAAAATAAAATTTCATTCTAAAAGCATGTCAAATTTGGGTGAACTATGGAGGTAGAATCAGGTTATCCCCAAAGTTAATATGGCATCAATTGAAGGGAATGGAGTGAAATCTATGAAATTTTTTGAATCCATAACTACGCACACTAGGCCTTCAAGTAGTGCCAAAAAAGGTGAAATATAGTTTCAAGGTGGACATAGCAGGGACATTTAGGAAGAGAAATCCCCAACTAGACTAGCCTTCCTCCAATAGATAGGCATTGATAAATCAAACACTAATTGAAGTGAGCAATGTTGGGCTCAGTACATACAGACATTATATTTTGAAATTATTTATCCCAAAGAGAAGTGGAGGAATGTATATCCCACCTTTGGTTGAGTTTATCCACCATAGGCATGTGCGGAGAGAGCCATTCATATCCTTTTATGGAGTATAATTTTAGAAAGGAGTCCATGTGTACCATTTCCAATCCTTCCACCAAGGGTGGGCAAAGGTGATGGAGATATCCTAAAGGATCTCCATAGGCACTACTACCACAATCTCGTCATAAGATTCTTTATCAGATAGAAAAAGTTTGCACTTATATTGAAAGGCATTCCAAGGGATCCAAAATCTAGTTTCTTTGTATAAAGGGTCTTGCATTGTGTGAATACCTATGTGATATAATCTAAGTACATGAATCTAAGGCACTTAAACTATAGTAACTACCTAGATGTTTATGCTCAATGACCATCAAAGTGATTACTAGTTGATAGATCAACCATCCCTTGAGCTTGAACCATTCCAAAATAACCAAGGTTTCATTTTTTCCCAAGCTTACTTTATTGCATTTAATTTTATTTATTATTTATTATTTTGGTGCACTAATTACTTATTATAATTAATTTATTATGTTTATTAAAAATTTACACTAGATAGGGTAAGCTTTCTTAGCTAGTAGTTAACTTAGACACTTATCTTGTTATAGTGGAGTTCCACTCCACTATTCAGGGTAATATAGGATAAGATTTTTTAACTAATAGTCAACTCATGATCATCATTTACATAAGTTGGACACCTATCTTATTAGTGTGGAGGTGCACTCCACTATTCATGTAGATAGATATCAGTTGAACTACACATGTTGTGTGAGTTCTTTGATCTTTATCATTCATGCTTTGCTTTATATAAGCAATGGATATTTATGTATTCTACCTTAGATTAATATTGAATTATTAGAGTAATTCATCATATTTGAGTTATTTATTCATTTCTATTAATATCTCAGATATACAGTTATTGTTTATTATTATTATTATTATTATTATTACTATTTTATCTCTTATTTATGCTTTCTATTAGATTCATTAGATCTTTTAGTTAATTATAACATGGTATCAGAGTTATTTTGAATATATAAATTGCTAAATGTTTAAGAGAAAAATATCCAGATATAGGATCAATTTTTTGATTTTATATACAAGCATAAATTAGAGCTTTATTGAGAATTTTTGAGCTCATCATTGGGTTTAGAGTGCTTGAGATAGTCAAAATCATATACAATTTTGTCTAAATTGGGCACAAGAGGCAAAATTGGTAAGGGTTTGATCTAGAAGCACCACATCCAAATTCAGTGGGTACATAAAAATCAAAGCATTTTAAGAAAAATGGACCTCATAGTTGCATTTAGAAGATGTAAAAACTTACAGATCCATATAAAAATTGTCCAATTTCGACATAGTCACCCCAGAAGACAAATTATTTTTACTCCCAGATACAACTGTATGAATTATACAGACTATGCAAACCATTTTTTATTTTTATTTTTGCATGCCTCACAAATCAACATGTAAATTTAAAAGGCAAACTTTGGGAGCCTGCTATTTGAACATCAGGGGGTATTTATGAGAGAATTTTTATAAAATAGCTTAAAATTTTGTGCTCTTTGCTGCTATACTTTCATCTTTTCTAGATTTTTATATAAAAGTTCTTGCCCATCCTCATTTTGGCAACTTCAGAAGCTCATAAATTTACATATGACCTTGAATTGAGGTCCCATTTTTTTTTGAAAGTTAATATTTTTTTTATCACAACACATTGGTGTAGAAATTTTTGTAATAAAGCCCATATTTTTTGTACTTTTAGACTAGAGCACCTAAATGAGCTTTTTGTAAACTAGAAAACATATAATCCATCCTTGTAATTACACTCAATTATAAAGTGCTAAAAATAATTGCTAGGTGGCATAAAACTAATTAATTTAGGAGGGTTTTGTGGTGTGTTCTGTACTTTGATTTATGATTGGATCATAGAGAATCCTAAGTTCCCACTATTAATAACATATAACTATAATACATGGAAATATAATGATTGAAATTCATTAATGATGCTAGGATATACATCTTACATAATAACTCTTCTAACTTCACTTATTGAAGTTAAAGAGTTCCAACACTTTCTCTTTGAAACTACTAAATTAATTGGATGCATTTGGTCTTACATGTTTTTATATTTTAGTTTCCATCTTGACAAATGTATAACTCCAAAAGAGGCTTGGTATAAATTAGCATCATTATTTGGGAAAATAGATGAGGTTCATGATTACCAAATTGACAACAAACTCATTACTTTGGATCCTAAAAATTATGCTACAATACAAGACTACATCACTAAAGTCATAGATTTTAGAGCACAACTTTCTGAATGTAAAATTAATAAAAAGGATATTCAATTGATTTTTAGTGCCTTGTACAAATTAGGTCCTGAATATTCATCATTTATCTCTAGCTTTCAGACTCGTCAGCTCACATTGGGCACATCTTATCAAATGCCCACCTTTGAGGTATTCTCTGAGATTCTAATGGTTGAAGAAGAAAAGTTAATAGCTATGGGTCTAATCAATTTATCCAAATCTCAAGCTCTAGTTGCAAGTCAACCTTAGCATAAGCAAGTTTCAACATCAACATCAAATATATGTTCAAATAAAAAGAAGCAGAATAATAAAAATAAGTCACAGAAAGATAAGAATAAAGGGAAACAATCTTCCTCATAAGGAGATTATAAATCCACTAATAAGAAAGGGGATTAAAAAAAAGTACTGGCACTCCTAGCTCTTATTTCAAAAAGGGGTTTCATAGTGAATAAGATTGTTGGAAGAAAGAGCTTGATGAACTTAAGGGTCTTCTCAAAAATAATAACATCAATCAATCCTCTTCAAAGGATTCTTCCAATCCTTCAAATTTAGGGAAAGGAAAACTATGGTACTAGTTGCATTGGCAAATTTTTCCAAGTTATGGGTCATGGACTCAGGTGCTTTGCACCATATGGGTTTTGATCAAGAACAATTTTTTTAGATTAGAACTAAGTTCCTTGCCTCATATTCTCATAGGTGATGATCCTAAGGTAGATGTTATAGGAAAAGGTATAGTTGATGTTGATAGTGGTGTATTTGAGGATGTCCTCTATGTGCTAGAGTTATCAACTAACCTTCTTTCTGTCTACCAAGTTACTCACTTTGATACTGGTAGGAAAGTTGAGTTCACACCTGATTATGTATCAATCAAAAAATTGGTGGATAATGCCTTAGCGACAGTGGGAAAATTCATCAATAATACTCAACTTTATTCATTCTCCCACTTTGCCCCTTAGTCTTCCTCTACATATTTCCTCTCACACACTGATTCAGTGAGAAAGTTATGCCATGAGCGGTTTGGTCATCTAAACTACCGCTATTTACAATAGCTTAGTTAGCAAGAGATGGTTATAGGACTTCCACATATTTAGTTTTTAGGGGGTGTATGTCATGGTTGTGCCTTAGACAAACATCCATAGGATAAGTTTGATATAGGTAAGGCTTGGAGGGCTACACAAGTCCTCTAACTTGTTCATAGTGATTTAGCAGGTCCATTACCTACTTTGTCTTTTAGTAAAACCCATTATATTTTCACATGTATTTTTGACTATTTTAGATATACTTGGGTTTATTTTCTAAAACTCAAGAGTGAAGTATTTGATAGATTTCTAGAGTTTAAAGCTCTAGCAGAGAAACAATTTGGGAATTATGTCAAGATTCTTCACATAGATAATAAGAGAGAATATGTGAACACCAAGTTTGAAAAATTATGTGCTCTTGAAGGAATTGATCTTTAGCATTCAGTTGCATACACACCTCAAAAAAATGGTGTAGTAGAGAGGAAGAATAGATTCTTAAAAGAGATGGAAAGTTGTATGATTCATGTGAAATCATTAGTACCTGAGTATTAGGTAGAAGTGATTAATTATGTTGCATATATATAGAATAGAGCTCTTTACAAAGCTTTAAAGGGGATAACACCTCTTGAAGTTTGGTGTAATAGGAAGCTATATGTACATCATTTCATATTCTTTGGCAGTCTAGCATGGGCTCACATACCTTCATAAAATCATCATGCTTTAGAACAACAAAGCCAAACTTGTATATTTTTAGGATATCCTAATGGTTTTAAGGGATATTGGCTCATTTATCTAGATTCACATGAGCTTATTATAGTGAGAAGTGTTTACTTTGAAGAAAGTCTTTCAAACTTGACTTCAAATATTTCTTATTCTTCTTCCTTAGAAGAATCAAATAGTAGTGATGATGATACTCTTGATTCATCTATTCATAGGGATGATGAGGTAATACCTCCCCAACAGGGTTTAGCAGGTCATGTTCCTCCTCCTCTTCCTCTAGATCCTTGACCATTGATGCCTTTGTGGGCTAGACAAACTTTGGTGGATGTAGACCCTCTTGTTATGGATGTATTAGATAGAAGGATAACACGGTCATAGTATGATCTTTCACATTCCTTAATTGCCACAGCTTCTGATCCACAATATTTTCAATAAGCCACAAGGATGGTTGAGTGGGATTCAGTGATGGAAGAAGAGTATGACTCATTGATTAGGAACAATACTGGGGATCTTGTTCCTCTTCCTAAGGGAAGAAAATTAGTATGATGTAGGTGGATATATTAGACTAAGTTTGCAGTGGATGGAAATATTGATAAGTATAAAGCATGCTTAGTGGCCAAAAGTTTTTCCCAAGTAGAAGGCATTGACTATATAGAAACCTTCACACCTATTGCTAAGATGAATTTTATTTTATTGATACTAGCTATTGGTGTAGCTCATGGTTAGGATGTACATCAGATGGATGTGAAGAGTGAATTTATTCATAGGGATCTTCATGAGGAGATTTATATGGAATAGCCAAAGGGGTTTGTTCAAGATTCTTCACTGGTATAGTACTTGAAGAAGTCTCTCTATGATCTAAAACAAGCCCCTATGGCTTGGTATTCTAAGATGGACACATTTATTCTATCTATTGGGTTCTCAAGATGTCACTCAAATCCGAATGTCTACATTCTATGATAGGAGGATTCACTATTGTACTTAGTGATTTATGTTGATGATCTCATTATTATAGGAAGCAGAACATCCATCATTAGTAGTGTTATGATTTTTATGACAGACATGGGATTATTGCATTATTTTTTGGGATTTAGATAGTACAGTCTTCTTCCAAGATTACACTTTCATAGCCCAAGTATGCCACAGACTTGTTATCTCAGTTTCACATCACTGATTGTAGGCTTGCATCGACTCTTTTCTTATCTAGAGTTAGAATTGAGGTTCATTATTCCACTCCCTTGGTTGATGCCACATTGTATGGCCAGCTTGTAGGCATCCTCATCTATTTGACTCATACATGACCTGACATTTCAAATGCAGTTAGCATGGTTTCATACTTTATGTAGACACCACATGAGATTTATTGGAGAGCCACCAAGTACATTTTGAGCTACATTCAGGGTAATATCAGATACGAGATTCACTATATAGTAGGTACAAGTTTAGACTTGGTGAGATACATATATTTTGATTAGGTTGGTGATTGTGATGATTGTAAGTCCACTTCTGGTTACATCTTTCACTTAAAATCCAGTCCCATTTGTTGGAAGATCAAGAAACAAAATCCTATTACTCTTTCATCTATAGAGGTTGAGTATCATGGTGTTGTTAATGCCACTACTGAGGCTATTTGGCTTCAAAATATTCTCACTAAGCTTGGTGTTCTATTTTGGAAGCCATCAATCATCTACTACAATAACCAGAGCACTATCCAGATCTTGAAGAATCTACTTCATCATCAGAGAAATAAACATATGGAGATCCATATGCACTTTATCAAGGAGCTGATTCAGGTGGAGATAATTGATCTTCAATATTATCCTATAGAGGAGTAGATTGCAGATATTTTCACCAAAACTTTCACTGAGAGCAAGTATCTTCACTTGTGATCTCTTTTGGGGGTGTGATACATAAGTTATTTAGGAAACATTAGTTCTTCAGGGGGGGTCATAAAATCATTTTGAGGAGTTTTTTTTTTTTTTTTTTTTCTCATTTCCTCACCTATTTATGTAGAGTACCTAATATGGCTACACATTGTCAAGACTCTTATCTGCATAACCCTACCTAAGCTTTACTTATGGGGGTGCTGGTGTATTTATTTACTTTATTGAATTTACTTGTATTTATTATTTATTATTTTGTTACACTAATTACTTATTGTAATTATTTTTTAATTATGTTTATTAATAATTTTCACCAGATAGGGTAAGATTTCTTGGCTAGTAGTTAACTTAGACACTTATCTTATTATAGTAGAGTTCCACTCCACTATTTAGGGTAAGATAGGATAAGATTGTTTAACTAATAGTCAAATTATGTTGATCATTACACAAGTTGGACACCTATATTGTTAGTGTGGATCTGCACTCCACTATTCATGTAGATAGATATCAGTTGAACTACACGTGTTGTGTGAGTTCCCTGATATCCGTTGAACTAAATTGTCGAGACTCATATCTAAATAGCCCTACCTAAGGTTTGCTTATGGAGGTGCTGGTGTATTTATTTGATTTATTGAATTTACTTGTATTTATTATTTATTATTTTGGTACACTAATTACTTATTATAATTATTTTATTATGTTTATTAATAATTTTC
This sequence comes from Torreya grandis, assembly GCA_037957365.1. NCBI lineage: Eukaryota > Viridiplantae > Streptophyta > Pinopsida > Cupressales > Taxaceae > Torreya > Torreya grandis. Next base: position 1,413,125 of record JARHVA010002633.1, on the reverse strand, counting down.
ACCAGATAGGGTAAGCTTGCTTAGCTAGTAGTTAGCTTAGACACTTATCTTATTATATTAGAGTTCTTCTCCACTATTTAGGGTAAGATAAGATAAGATTTTTTAACTAATAGTCAACTTATGTTAATCATTTACATAAGTTGGACACCTATATTGTTAGTGTAGATTTGCACTCCACTATTCATGTGGATAGATATCAGTTGAACTACACATGTTGTGTGAGTTCCTTGATCTTTATCATGCACACCTTGATTTATATAAGCAATGGCTATTTATGTATTCCATATCAGATTAATATTGAATTTTTAGAGTAATTCATCATATTTAAGTAATTTATTCATTTTTTTTATTATCTCAGATATACAGTTATTATTATTATTATTATTATTATTATTATTATTATTATTATATCTCTTATTTATGCTTTCTATTAGATTCATTAGATCCTATAGCTAATTATAACACAGGCCTTCTAGATACTCTTAATAATAAAGTTTCCCACCACTTTGATTGAGGTGACTAATGTAAGGATATTGGAAAAACCAAGCCCTTTCCAAGTCATGCGGTCATAGGGGGACCCTTGAGCAATGCAATTCTTGATATTAATATTCTAGGATTCTTTTCCCTCCGCTACATGAATAATCCACTTAGCACACAGAGTAGAGGCTTGATGAAAGATATGAATTAGGCCCATACCACTAGCCTCCCATGGGAGATAGTAATAATCCCATGCAACTCTATGGAAGTGCTTATTGAATGAGGGATTGGCCTAGATGAAGTCCCTTAGTAAATATTCAAGTTTACTAACTGCCTATTTGGTGGGCACTCAACACAAGGAATAATAAACATGGGTGGAAATAAGCTCTTTAATGCAAATTTAAAATTTTCTATCCAAGGAAGGTAGCTTGGTGATCTAATACAGGATTTTTTTCTCAACATGTACAACCACACATTACCAAATCTAAGAGGGTGAGGCCTAAAAGTCAAAAGGGATCCCTGAAAATTTAAATATATCATCATGTTAAAGATAGTTCTAATTTCACTATGTCATCTAGGTAGGTTGTGGAATATAAAATTACCTGTAGCACTACATTTTATGACATTGAATGATAGAGCTGGATGCAAGACAAAAGACCTCTAGGCAATATATTACATTGGCCACCACATTTCATCCCCAATGATTGTAAGAAAAGAGTCATCAATGAAGTGACCATTGAGAAGTTATTAGGGTTATTTTGAAATAATGTCTATATCATGTACTAAGCCTTATGATTGAGCATTAGCCAAGAGATATCCAAATCCTTTTATTACAAGAACATAAAAGGATGGGGCCAAGGGATAACCTTGTCTGATGGATCTAAATAGGGTAAAAAGATTAGAATTGACTCCATTAATAGAGATATATGCCTAAGTATAAAAAAATCATGCATATAGACTGAATTAGATTGGGCCCAAAAACCATAGTGTGTGGCATGGTAAGGATAAATGGCCACTCAATGTGGTCATATGATTTCTCAAATTCTATTTTGGTGAAAAATTCCTTTTGGTGCCATTGGCGAGCCCATTATATGCCTTCCAATATAGCTATGACATTGTCTATAATATATCATCCTTGAATGAAACCCATCTACTTAGGATGAATGATCAAAGGTAGCATATGCCTAAGGTGAAAAACCAAAGCCTTGATGATGATTTTGTAAGAGATGTTAAGTAAAGTGATAGGACACCAATTAAAAATGGGTTCATGGTCACCATATTTTAGGATGAATTTGATATGTCTTTTGTTGATTGTTGTACCCAAATTCTAAGTGAAAGGCTTCATGGTAGACCTAGTAAAGGTTAGACCCCACAATATCACACATTTTCTTATAAAATTTGTAAGGAAATCCATCATAACCCAGGGATATTTCATTATCCATTTGCATCATGTCTTTGAAGAGATCATTCAGAGAGATGATTCTATCATAGGTGACCCTTTGGGTGGAGGAAAATTTAGTGGGAACTACTGAGTGACATTGGCTTAAGGCCTATTGGCTTTCTATGGATGGTTGTTTGGAAAAATAGACTTGCCAATAATGTTTGACAAAATCCTTGACCATCTCAAGTATCTCTATTAATCACTACCCATTATCATGAGGGGAAACCATTTGTTAGTTGGTGGACTTGGCCTTGAACATATGGAAGAATTCCTTGGAGACCTAATCACCCACTTTGAGCCAATGCATATGAACTCAAAGTTGAGCACCAATTATAGATTACTAATCAATACTTTAGATTTTATGGTGTAATGTAGCCACATGTAGCTATAAGGTTTCACTGAATGGGTGTTGTTGTAGTGAGTCCACCACTCAACATAGTTTGGAATAGGTGGTGGAGTAGGATTGCTACTGAATCTTAGCTAGTTAACAATCTAATTTCATAGAAATATAGCCATCTGATTGATAGCATATGCCCACAATTGGATCCACCCTAACTACTAAGTAGGCTTAGGAACAAGATTTCAGACTAGCTTGATATGTGCTATGGTGAGCCCAATTATCCAAGAGGGTCTTATTAATAAATTATTTATGTTTTATAAAATTTAGAATTTTTGAAAAGCCAAGTAATATGAAACTTGATCTAGTGGATGGATAAAATAAAATATAGTAGGGATTCCACCAGTGGAGAGAATTTATTATCAAATAAGTATAATAGAGAATAAATCATGGTATGATCAAGTCATTTAAGGACCCTATTGGACCTACCTTGAAGATTGGTCCAAATGTAGTAATATTTTTGAGTGGGGTGCTACCCATAATTAGGGTCACAAAGGCCAAATTAATTTTCCATGTATAACCATGCCTCCCTTTCACTAGTGGCCCATCTCATAGGTTGCTTACAAGTCTTATTAGTTGATTCTTCAACCATATTAAAATCCCCACAAATAATTGAGTGGGCATCACCAAGAGAATCAATAATCCATCAACATAAAGTTTTGTGCTCATGAGCATCATTCGAGCCATAAACATTAATAATGCCAAATGAACTATTCTCAATATTAAAGAGGGACCATATGACATGATGGAAGTGATCCTTTCTAGACATCACAAAATAAGGTTATCATTTAGGCATATAAATGTCATAAGACCACCATGACTTGCTGATTCAGTGGAAAATTCTAAATTATCATGCTAGATAATTCTAACAGTAGTTATGAGAAGGAAAGCCATCACCTTCACTTCTTGAAGGTAGATAATGTCCAAATCTACAAACTTACATATAAAATCTCAAACCACATACTTGCAAACTGAATCTATAAGACCTCAAAGACTACATGATAAATAATTCATAGATTACATGCATCAAGAGATGTAATGTTCCAAATTTCATTATGAAGATAATTTTATAAGACCATTAGCCTATTTTATGATCGTAGGTTAAGTCAGGTGATATAAGGGAATAATTGAGTTCAATTCACTTTTCAGATAGGCACTATTCATGTGATAATATTCATTGTCACTATTCATGATGATGTGATAAGTGATGAAGTTGATGATTCATTAGATGAGGTGGTTGTGGATGATGTGGCATGGACCATAGAAGATCTCCTTTGGAATCTAGTGCATGTGATGGAATGGGGTGTAGTACTCCACTAGGAGACATGCTTTCTTATCATTGGTAAGTCATATGTCTTCTCTTAAGGAATGAAGACAAGGGGTGAATAGTTAGGGCATAATTATAGGAGAGAATATTTTGTTGTCATGAAAAGGAAAGTTAAAAGTTGTTAGACATCTTTTATAATCTTATCGGGCACATGGAGGAAGATGACAAGACTACACTATTGGATATTTGGTTCACATGGGGAAGTGGGGCACCATTTTTGGTGTCACATGAAAAGTTGGAGACAAAAACAAAAGAGGGAGTGATCATGTGATCCAATTTTGACCATTATCATAAGGGGACAAACATATTACTATTGCTCACATGTGTGAGTGAGGAGGACATTTTGGAGTGATGAAAAATGGTGGAAAGTAAAATATTCTCTCTTGACCCTTGCACATGGGGTCACATGCCCAATAGTAGATATTTTGGCCCACATAGAAATATAGTGACACATTCTCTCTCTCCTCATTCTACTTCTATCTTTCCTTTCTCCATTGTAAAAGCTATAAATTAAGATCCCTCTTTCATGGTTATTCATTTTGTAATTTATTGTGAAACCCCCCTTTGTAAGGTTTGAACTGATGTTCATTATTTCATGATCTTCTATGGATGAAATCCCATTGATCTCTTAAATAATAGGATGAAACCCCTTTGTTCAGTACGATAATCTCACTCAGATATTGTGATTGTGCTTTAAAGTTGTGATCATATTTTGTAATTTGTATGTTTTAATTCAGTATTTTAATGTAATTCATATTTTTCAATTGTGTTATGCTTTATATTTTCATATTTGTGAGTGTATTTATAAAATATCTCATTTTGGGATATTATAGTGGTATCAGAGTTTGTGATCTTTCCATTCTATAAGTATTGTGTTATTTGATGTTTCCAAGTAATAGGGAGATTTTTTGAAATGGGTGAAATAATATTATAGTCATCCAATTTAGAGAATTAGATGAGTAATTTGATGCATCAAATGACTCAAAATATGATTCAATCTCCTTAATAAATGGCTTAGTAAATTACTCAAATGATTTCTCAAATGATGGGTAATAATAATAAAGCAAGAAATAATGGTAATAATGGATCAATATCTCAACCTAGGATGCTAACATTTTTGCCAAATGAAGTTACCATAAAAGGATCTAATACAATCAATAATAGAGAATTTCATACGTGAAATTTCAATGGATTAGTCAACTCTAGGCCATCCATTCCTAACTTCATTTATAGGAATAACATTCCAGAAGGTAATCACGAACCCATTGATTAAGAATTTCATTCTTAAGTAATGAGATATTGGAGATCATTAGTGACACATTTTCAATCTGAAATGTCATTCCATGACTATTTAAAATCGAAGAAAAGGCATAGACTAAATAGAGGTGGAAGGCCACAAATTAATTATTTGGAGAGGAAGGAGGGTAAGTTGTTTATTCCTTATTTTGATGGTTTTGTTAGAGTATGTATTTCATGTATTTGACATGTTTGCTACTATATTAACTAGTTATTTCACCCTTTTGTGAGTTTTTCCTATGTGAGCATTTATCCCACATTGGTTAGACTAGTTTTTTTTTTTCCTTGCGTAATTATGCAAGGTCTTTCATTTGTACTAGCATATCTTATTTTTGAATAATACTTGACCCACATTATTTTACAATCAATTGTCTACAACTTCATAGTGTGATGTTTTTGGTGTTATCACTTCTGAATCTTGGGTTAGAATGCTTGTTCACCATTCCTAACATGGTGAAAGAGATTTGATCTGTTACATCTATCCACATTACTGCATTTTTCTTCAAAAATTTCCTTTTTCATTGCTTCTTCCCTTGTCGTAAATCCTCAGTCTTTTTTTCGCTCTTATGGATCTGACAATTTTATTAAAGTTTTGAATAAAGTGTGTAGTTTTCATTCTTGGGAGGAAGGTGAATAGGAAGTGGAATGTTGATTTCCTCTAAGAAAAAGGCATCCCTATTATAAAATCATTAATTTGGAAGAGACACATCATTTTTCAAAACTCTTTGAAGCTTTTGCATTGAATTCTACATGATCTGAAGTATTGCATTAGAGGATTTTTTAGTTTTAGATCTAATTATCATATTTTAGCATTGGAAGAGAAAGAGGGAAGAGGCATTGTAATCCTTATTGTTGATTTTATGTTACATTGTGTTTTTTCTTTCCTTGTTTATAGAATCTCAAAGTGGTATTGGAAAAGAAGACTACCATAGCTGAGGTGTTCAAATCTATTGAAGCATTGAATTGGAGGGTGAATTTTCCATCTCTACCTATTTGATATCTACACCTTTTCAATGGTGGTGTCACTTTGGTTTAACCAGTTAGGCATGTGAGAGAGGTGTTTTGATCTAAAGTTGCATTAGATTTATGCATTGAGTGTTGTATAGCATATCTACATTAAACATAGAAGCATCTTGTGGTTGTATGTTAACTAAGGTAGGCACTTATTTTTTTGATTTGTTTCATATTTTCAAAGAAATTTCCACACCTATGTTGGAAGAGAGAGGCAAATATAGGCATCATCTTAGTTGACTAGGAAGGATGTGGAGGAGAAGAGGTATTAAGGACTGCTATGCCACTCTTTTTCCTTTTTCATGACTTATCTACTATGTAAATACAAATATCAAAGGAGATGGTAAATTAGAAGCTTCAGATTCAAACAAAAAGGGAACCATTGTCTTCTTTGATTTTTCATACATGTGCATGGAGTGACACTTGTAAGAGAGCCAATTGCAAGGTAATGGAAGATGGAGTCTTATATATTGTATTGATTTCATTTATGATCAAAAAGAAACAAAAACCATAATTTATTCCAATTCTATCCTCTCAAACATTGCTATTAATTCATTATTTCATTTCCAAACTATATTTTTTGCCTCAAGAGGAAGCATAGTTCACTTACACAAGCATAATGGTAACCAAATAGATCTTTTTTTACTTTATTTGGCATTTATAAGTTTTGGTTCAATTTGAGTTCCAATGAGTGGTTGTATGCCTATATTATTTTCTGATTTGGTCACAAAAATTTGTTTCTAGTGTCTTTTTTAATGTTTTGACCCATTTTATAGGAAATCATAACACCTATAACTTTTGTACTATAACTCAGATTTGAGTTATAATTTTTTCAAAAGTGCATGCCTTTTGATTCTTGATCTATTGGTATCATTAATTTGTAAAAATATACTACTTTTATAAAGTGTCAAATTGGGGTGGGGGCAGGGGGAGGGGGTGTGTTGGTCCTTAATACAATCTTTTAGGGGGTTGTCTTGGTGCCAATTTTATGAATCCTTTTACATTATTTATGCTCTTTAGTGATTTATCAGCATAGATTCTACTTCTAGTTTTGACTATTTTGAGACTTTGAATACACATAATTACCATATATGGATACATCGAATAGAAACAATCATAAAATGCAAATAATTATGTTTCTTAATGAATGAAACTCAACCATAGTTTACACGTGAATTTTAAAAACTCCAATATCAATGTAAGTTTGAAGATTTTATGGGTTTGATTGGGGGTTATGTGAGTAACAATCTTTTGTTTCATTTAGATGGGTGTCATTCTCCATTCAAAATATGGGCTAAACTAAAGGGTTTATTTGGAAAAGTAGATCGCTTGAGAACTATGTAGCTTGAAGTGGAACTAAATTTACTCAATATGGATCACCTTACCTCTATTATAAACTACCTCTCTAGTTTAAGCATTTGTTAACATATTTGAAGGGGAGTTGATGACATAAAAAGGATGAAGAGTGTGTGTACTTGATTTTGTCTAAGTTGAGTGGCCCATTCCAAACTTTGCTTCTAAATTTTTCTCTAGTATGGATGCCTTTGGTGTTTCACTCAAAATGCCAAATCTAAATTTGTTTTGTGAGATACTTACTAGGGAGGAATCCAAATCGTCTCACCTTGAATATTCCATCTCTCAAAAAATGTTATTTACATCACATCCTATGAATAAGGGAAAAACTAAGAGTAAGAATAAAATATCTCATCCATCTCAAAATGTACCTAATCCCAACACTAACATATCTAAACCCAAATCATCTTTCAAATCCAAGAATAAGTCTAACTTATCTTCCTCTTATTATGGGGTGACTGGTCATGAAGAGTCTCAGTGTTTCAAGAGAATGCAAGCTCTAAAAGATGTCATTTAGAAACACAAGATTACTATCTCCAATCATTATCCATCTAATGAGCATGGGAAACACTTAATGTTTTTAGGAGATCACAATTATCTATTTTAAACAATTGGATTTTATATTCTAGTGCTTCACACCATATGACTTCTTCTATGGAATCCTTTATATCTCTTGGTCTGAGTTCTAATTCCAGCATTGAGGTCAGATATTCTTCCTTCATTTATATTAAGAGGAAGGGTGTCATACAACTAGATGGTTGATGCATAAATGATGCATTATATGTTTCATAAATCACCAGCAATTTATTTTTAGTTTATCAGATTTGCCATTATGGTCAGGGTAAGACAATAAATTTCACACTATAGGGTGCTAAAGTTTGAGCTTTGTTAGAGCCACACACACGTATTTCATAGGGTGTTGTTGATCATAGTTCTTGAATTTACTATTTTGAGGGTTTTGATGATACTTGTATTATACGGGTGTGTTTAGTTTCTCATGAAAATTTTAAGATTTGACTTTGGCATGATATATTTGGACACCTAAACTATAGATCTTTAAAGGATATAATCACTCATACTATGGTAAATAGTCTTCCTATAGTTTCATGTCTTGATGGATTTTTTCCTTATTTTTCATTGGAGAAACAACACCAAGATTTCTTTCTTAAGGGTATGTCTACGAGAGCTTCTTTACCACTTGAGTTTGTGCATAGTGATTTGATGGTATTTCCTACTCCTTTCAATGGAGATAAGTATGCACTTACATTCATTAATAATTTATCAAGGCGTACTTGGGTTTATTTACTCAAGTACAATAATGATGTATTTCTTAACTTCAATGTATTTAAGGCTTTGGTCGAGAAATAATCTTTGAGTTACATCAAGAAGATTTGTACAAATAATGGAGGGGAGTAATTTAGTCGAGAGTCCTTTATTTTTTTAATAGTTCATGATATTATTCACCAACATTATATTGCACATACTCCAGAGTAGAATGGCTTAGCAAAATGAAAGAACCAAACTATAAAGGACATGGATAAATTCATGATGCATTCACAAGATTTACCTCCTATATATTGGGCATAGGTAACTAATTATGAGAACTATATTCAGAACTACACATCACATCGATCACTTGAGAATATGACTCTATAGGAGGCTTGGTCTAGAACCAAGCTTGATGTCTCATTTTTCTTATTCTTTGGGAGACTTTCTTGGGATTTTGTACCAAATAATAAAAAGAAAGCATTAGATAAGAAGAGAAAACCTTTTATTTTTTAAGGTATTGTGAGGACAAGAGAGTTTATCATCTTTTAGATCCTGATACTCATGATGTTGATTTTCAAACACATGTATAGTTTGATGAGTACTTCACATCTCATGATGCTTCATCTTCTTTTGTGCCTTCTTGTTATTTTGATGATTCACCTTATTTCAATAATTCATTCTTTGAGGAGTCAATTTAATAAATTCTTGAGAAGGTTATAGAGGATGGTGATCCTATTCATATTGATGTTGCAACTATGCCTAGGTGGACTCATATTATAGTGTTTGGGGTAGCACCTTTCATACAAGATCTTCCACCTACTTGACATCATCATGCACATTCTATGGGTACTGGACTTTTGTGTTAGGAATTCTCTAAGGATCCATAGTATTTTTCACATGCTCATGGGATACAGGAGTGGGATGATGTGATGATATATGGGTATTATTCATTGATGAAGAATCACAATTGGGATTTGGTCACTCTTCTTAAGGGAAGAAAATTGGTTAGGTGCATGTGGATTTACTATACCAAGAATATAGTTGATGGGTCCATTGATAAGTATAAGACACGTCTTATTACAAAGGGATTATTGTAGGTTGAAGGTATCGACTACTCTAAGAATTTTTCTCCCATTGCCAAGATGGATTATGTTCACCTTGTACTTTATCTTACTACATCACAAGTTTGGCCAATGTATCAGATGGATGCTAAAAGTACTTTCCTACATAGAGACTTACATGAGTAAATATATATAAAGAAGATTTTTGGGTTTGTTCGTGATTCTTCTCTTATTTATTAACTTAGGAGGTCTCTTTACGGTCTCAAATAGGCCCCTTAGGCTTGGTATGATAAGATGGATTCATTTCTTCTATCCACTAGCTTTGTTCATTGTAACTCCAATCCCATAGTTTATAGTCATCATATTAGGGAGGACATTTTTATACTCATCTTGTATGTTGATGATCTTATTCTCACAGGAAGTTCTTCATCTCAAATTTAGACTATTTAGTAAGCACTTTCAACAAAGTTCAACATGATAAATAGTGGCCTTTTGCATTTCTTCTTTGGTTTATAGATTTCCCAGTCAGATAAAGGGATTTATTTGAGTTAGTGTAAGTATAGCCTTGATATTGTTCAACATTTTGGTATGGTTTATTTCAAGCCAAATCCTTCTACTTTTTAGTATGGAGTGACTCTCACTTCCACTTATATTAATACAATTTGTGATCCTACATTTTATCGATAGATGGTAGGGAGTCTTATGTATTTGATCCATACTCACCTTGACAATTCATTTGTAGTTGGGCTTGTATCTAATTTTACACATGATCCTTATGATAGTTATTAGCAAGTTGATAAGAGGATTTTATGATATCTATGAGGCACTACTTATTTTATATTATACTATACCAGCGGTTACACTTAGTTGGTTGGATACATTGATTCAAATTGGGTAGGTTATTTTGATAACAAGAATTTCACTTTGAGCTACATATTTTGTCTTGGTTATTCAAATATTTCTTGGTTGTGAAATAATGAAAATGCTATTACACTTTTATCTACAAAGGTTGAGTATATGGCAATAGTTACAGTGAGTTAGCAGACTTTTTGGCTTCATGTATATTGCACATTTATGGGTGAAAAAATTATATTAATGTTTTTAGCTTAACCATATGATAGGAATGAAAGTCATTGATTATACCAAACTCCATTAAGATGGACTAGCTTATAAGTGGTGGTAGCATATTTTAGTGACCCTGGAACATGGTAGTATCACTTATTATGTAAATTGCATACAGAGATTGAGTGTCAGGTTTGATAAAAATGATATGGAGTCTTCAGCACTTCCTAAAAATCAATTTCAAAGAAAATATTTTCTTTATAAGAAATATTTTCAAAAGGAGTTTCCCAAGAAAACAAATGTGGATATAGAGGTGAAGAATGATCTCAGAAGGAAACCACTTTATTTCTCATGCAGGGAACCTTGGGAGCATGTACACAGATGACTTGGGGAAGGCAAGGTATATCATATTGAGGTTATTTCTGAAATTGATTAAAAGGAGGAGAAAGGAGACTCTAGTTCAGATGAAGATCATTTGAATGTATATGTGTGCTCATAAGAGGAAAAGGTTGATTCTAGCTCAAATAGTGATCAAGAGAAGGTTGATGCAAAGCAAATCAAGAAGCCAAATAATGAAGATAGAGCTAAAGAAATCAAGAAAGTAATGGATGAGCTTGATATTCTTCAAAAGGAATCTAATTTATAAGTACCACAAATAACTCAAAAGTTACATGTACCAATCACCTAGATGGGTTTGAGCAAGAAGTCAGAGAGGTATCTAAAAATCAATCAAAAGATTTGTTATGTGAAGAGGAAGAGACCTAAGATGATAATCAAGAGAAATTCTTAGTAGAAGATAATGATTAAGCTAATGTGCATCCACAAGTGAAAAGGAATACATGATTTTTCCTGAAAGTACTGAATTAGTTAATTTGGATTTTGTTAAATCAAAAATTGTTGATGATCCATATAAAAATATTGATCCACAAGAAAATACGGTGATGGTGGAAGATAAATTTACTATGACAAGTGGTACACCTAAGATAATGACAGCTAAGTGGATGGAGGTCTTATATGGTGAGGTTGCATGTGTAGCCCAAGCATTTGGTGTGGATGCAAGTGTTATAGATGCTATGGAAAGAGTATTTGCTATAGAATAACTTGGTGTAAAGCTGCCAAATATTGATTATAATAGAATGGCACAATAAAATCATGGTGGAGAAACTACATCATAAAGAGATTTGTGGATTGGGAATTTCAAATTCCCATAATTGATTTGGGACCTTGGTATTTAGGAATAGGAGGTGAACAAGTATTTCTTGAGGATAAGAAATATTTGGGAAGGGAGGGTTGTAATGTCCCCAATTTTCTTATGAAGACAATTATAGAAGACAGTTAGCTTACTTTATTCCCATAGGTTAAGTTAGATTATATAATATAATAATTGAGCTCAAGTCATTATTCACATAGGCATTATTCAGGTGTTACTATTAACTATCACTATTCATGGTGTTGTGGTAGGTGATGTTATTGATGATACAATAGATGAGATGGTTGTAGATGATGTGGCATGGCCCACATAGGATCTCCCATGGAAGATAATTCATGTGATGGAGTGGGGCGTAATACTCCACTAGGAGATAGGGTTTTTTTCTTTGGTAAGTCACATGTCTTTATTTTGGAGGTGAAGACAAGGAGTGAATAGTTAGGGCACAATTCTAGGAAAGAATATTTGGTTGGCATGAAAAAGAAACTAAAAATGTGTTGGACATATTTTGGAAGCTTATGGTCACATGGAGGAAAATGACAAGACTGCACTATTAGAGATTTGGTTCACATGATGAAGTGGGGCACCATTTTTGGTGTCACATAAAAAGTGGGAGACCAAGACAAAAGACGAGGTGATCATGTGATCCAATTTTGACCATTATCACAAGGGGAGAAAAATCTCATTATTTCTCACATGTGTGAGTGAGGAGGACATTTTGTAGTGATATGTAAAATGGTGGAAAGTAGAAGATTGTTTCTTAACCCTTGTACATGGGGTCATGTGCCTAATAGTAATTATTTTGAACCAAATGTAAGTGTAGTTCCACATTCTCTCTATCCTCATTATTTTTCTCTCTTTACTTTCTTCATTGTAAAATCTATAAATTAAGATCCCTCTCCCATGGTTATTCATTATGGAATATATTATGAAAGCCTCCTTTGTAAGGTTAGAACCGATGTTCATTCTTTCATGCTCTTGTATGGATGGAAACCCATTGAATATTTAAATCATTGGATGAAACCAAATTGATATCTTGAATCATAGGATCAAACACATTTGGTTTAGTAGGATAATTTCACTCAAATATTATGAATGTGCTTCAGATTTCTGATCATATTTTGTAAGTTGTATGTTGTAATTCAATATTTTAATGTAGTTCAAATTTTTTTAGTTATCTTATGCTTTAGATTTTCATATTTATGAGTGTATTTATCAAATATCCCATATGAGAATATTATAAGAGATATAACCTATACATCTATACCTTCAAGGGATTCATATCTATTATTCAAGAAATGCTTTGAGTTGGCTAAGAGAAATGTTGTCTATTGGGAAAATTCTATCACATACTCCAATCCTATAAAACATCCTGACAAATAGGGCTTGGAGATCAAATCAGAGAGTTTTGAAAGTGGCTATGTGAGTGATTACTAGCACCAATCTGAGTGAAGTGTCATGGGAAGCCAAACTTTTTGTAAAGACATCTGATGAAATTTGAGAATTGGAAAAAACATTTGCCACCATGGGCATGCTTTGAAACTGAGGCTAAGATAGTGAAAATTCCATATCCATTGGTTCCTTGATGGGGATCATGATACAAGGCATGTATTTGATCAATGGAGCTAAGGTTTTAAGCACCTAAGAAATGGAACTAAAGGAACGCTTACAAATATTCCCATTACCTTATGCTTTGGATTTTCATATTTATGAGTGTATTTATAAAATATCCTATATGGGAATATTATAAGAGATATATCCTCTACATCTATATCATTAAGGGATTCATATCTATTCTACAAGAAATACTTTGAGTTAGCCAAGAGAAATGGTGTCTATTGGGAAAATTCTATCACATACTCCAAATCCTCAAAAACATTCTAACAAATAGGGCTTGGATATCAAATCAAAGAGTTTTAAAAGGGGTTATGTGAGTGATTACCAGCACCAGTCTGAGTGAAGTGTGATGGGAAGCTATAATTTTTTTAAAGACATTTGATGAAATTTGAGAATTGGAAAAAAAAAAAACATTTGCCACCATGGGCATGCTTTAAAACTAAGGCTAAGATAGTACAAATTCCATAGCCATTGGTTCCTTGATGGGGATCCTGATACAAGGCATGTATTTGATTGATGGAGCTAAGGTTTTAAGCACCTGAGGAATAGAAATAAAGGAAGGCTTGAAAATATTCCCATTACCTCTCTGAATAGGTCCTTTATTATGATTTTTATTCTTCCCCCCAATAGTTTTCCATTTGTATTCTTAATGGATGCATCCACCATCTTGGTAGGGGGTCTTGTTATAGGGTAAGTACAATGGGAAGTCCTTAATCTTGTTTTATGTGGCTTGGAAATAAAATCATGTGTTAGGTAGGTTGATATACAATATTCTTTGAGAGTACTAAGAATGACCAACTTGTATTATGATAGATTCTTTGAGGTCCTTAGAAATATCAACTTGTACGTAGACCTTATTTTAAAATTGGCTTGAGTAGAATATATGGGATTCATGAGTGACAATATGGCCTATAGAGCTATCTATTTGGACCAATAATTGATAGAAAGGTAGGTATAAACTTGGAAACTCAACTTAGATGGGGACTTTTAGAGTAGCTTAATCTAATACAACAAAGTCTCTGTTCTAGGGGGATAACATAAGGAAGAAGTTTTAGACGTAACAAAAAGTTGGATTGTTTAATATGACACCTCCATGGATCAGGTCGACAAATTTTAATATGAAAAATCTTTTTGTCATTTTATTTATGCTTTCAAGCTTAATCCCATGGGTTGCCTAGGTAGATTGAAACCAAAATTTGAGCATGCTTTCAGAAAGAATGTGGCCAATAAAGTAGGCTATGAGGCAGAATTGTTCTAGCCATTAACAAGAAGAATCAAAAGTAGGCTGAGAAATAACAACATCAAGAAGAGAATCATTGCCTCATGATAAAAAAACATCCAATTTTAGATATGATTAACAATTAGTTATATATTATTTTTAATTTAGGTTTTGATTTTGCATATAACATATAACAAGATTGACCCATGCTTAAAATTTGTATAGTAATTGTTAGTTAAATGGTTTTAAGAAAATCATTTGTTTACACTTTATTTGTTATAAACTAAATAGGACTATAAACTCTTTACGATCCCTAGATGATTTAAGGAGAGTTTTTTATAACTAAAATAACCATCATCTTACTATTATTTTCATTAATAAATTATAAAACTCAATTTGGATAATGTCCAAAATCAAAGTCCAAATTCTTTCTCAAGGGAAAAAATTCCTAGAACAAGTCAAAGGGTTTTACAATATAATGTAGTGATTTTAGATGGATGATAACTGAGAATTTTAGTACCCCCTTATATCCATTAGAAAAGAAGGGAGGCACCCATAATTTCAAAGACAATATGAAGGATCTATCTATTTTTATTGTTGAATGTAGCTTACTATATACTGATCTGAGGGGATGACATTTTACTTTGAACTATATGAGTATGGTAGATGATCATATACAAATCAGATTGGACATGTTAAAATATCAAAATAATGGATCCTAGTGCAAAAACAATTATCTTCCCTACCATGAATAGGACCATAACCCTCTTTTACTTAATATATAAATGAAATCCAAGAAAAAAAATAATCCCTTCTAATTTTAGAATGTGATTACAACATCTAGAGCTAAAAAGAGGGGTAAATAATCATGGAACTAGGATGTGAAAATATCAACTATGTTCAATATATCGAGGAAGCTGAAAAATGTCAAAATCAACTTGAAAAAGTATAACAAAAAGGCCTTTTGAAATATTTTTGAATGGAATGAAATAATAATGGAGGAACTAAGAAACTTGAAAAATAATGTTTAAACTAATGGAATGAATCATTACCTATTTATAAAATACAAAATATTACTCAATAAATATCACTCTGTACAAGCAAAAGAGGATAATTTTTAGAGACAAAAGTCTTGAGATCTATGGCTAAAAATAGGGAAGTCCAACACCAAATTATTTCATATTTATACTTCAATATGTAAGAACTCAAATAAAATCATGGAAACATCTAAAGATCATGTAAACCTAAGTAATTTAATTAATTAAATTGTAGAAGAAGCTATGCTCTTTTAAGAAAACCTTCTTTCAGTAAGAGTTAATATCAACCTAGATAAAAAGGGAAAAAATCTAAATACCATTCTTTATATAGTCCCTTAAGCTAACAAAGATGATCTCTTAGCCCTTCCTTTTATTGAAGAAATAAATTTATTGGTATTTTCCATGGATGGAGATGAATTCTTAGGCTCTGATGGATTCCCTCTCACATTTTTACTACATTTTTAGCGGGTTATCAAGGTATGATCGATTGCAATTGTAGATAAATTATATTTTTTAGGTAAAATCCTCATAGAAATTAGAAATATTTTTCTTGTCCTAATTCGTAAAAAGGTAGGATCTAATGATTTCAAATATTTCAAATCTATTAGTTTGTGTAACATCTTTTACAAGATCATCACCAATATTTTGCCTCTGAGATAAAAACCAATCCTGCCACATCTCATATATGTTCGATAATGAGATTTTATTCATGGAGTACATATAAGGGAAAACTTAATTATAGTGCATGAACTAATAGACTCTATGGACAAGAGTAACATATAGGGAATGTTTCATAAATTTAATATGAATAAATCATGTGTTAAGGTGTCATGAAGCTTCCTTGGTAATGTAATTGAGTGATTTTGCTTTCATCCAAAATATAGGAACCTAATTTTTCTATGAATTTTATCTCCCATATTAATGGTTTTAGTTAATTTTTATCTAGAAGTATTTTTTTCCAATAAAAGAGTATTGAGACTAGGTAATCCCATATTGATTACCTATTATAATCATGACTGGGGCATAAGAAGTTTTTTAATCAATCTTTAGTAAAGGCAAAATAAAGGGTTTCAAACTAGCATTTTTGATGAAACCTAATTATCATCATAGATTTATATATGTTATTATAATCTTTAGAGAGGGGTCAGTGAAGGAAGCACATGAAGTTAAAATTATTTTGTATAACTATGCATAATTCTCTAGTCAGAGACAAACTTGGACAAAATCATTATGTTTTTCATCAACAATTTTCTTATGTGTCAGCGTAAAATATCTTGTTTTTTTTTGTTGTCAAATAAAATATCTCCTAGCTTATTACTTCTGGATTCCTCTCATTGATATATTTGAGTGCAACTTTGAAGGTAAGAAAGTTTTCCTCCTAAGCAAAAAAGGTAAAATACATCTTCTCAAAAACTTTCTTCAAAATCCCATAATTTACTACATGTGAATCTTTTAGATTCTAAATAAGATTTTATATATGATAAATAAAATAAAAATATATTCTTATTATTAGGTCCTGAACAAAAAAAATCACATTGGTTACATTAGAAATAATTTATCTTCCAAAAATTAAAGAAGCCCTTAGAATCAAAAGAGTAAGGACAATGAAAAAAGCTTTGATAATGAAAATAAGATGGAGAATATGGAAATAAAAGAACCAATGGAATGATATCTTAAAGGTGAAGTATTTGGATAACATTAAAGCTAAGATATTATTGTAAGAAAATTATTTACCTAAAGGTTCTTGGTTCTATAATAATCTAGTTGATAGTGGGAAATTATTGTGGAGAGACATAAAATGGTATGTAGGATTGGGTAAGTGTGTTTTTTTTTAGGATGATACCTATATAATCAACTCTTCATTAAGTAATTATAGACCTTGGGATCACCTAAGTACCAATATTAAGAGATAAATGGGAGAGATGATTATGGAACACATCGCAGATAGTTCAATAGGATGGTATATATAGGATAATGGGGGACAAAGGGGGGGACTTAAAGTGAGACTTTTTCCTTCTTCTTATAATAAAAATTATTAAATTTGGAGAGAGTTTTAGAGACACTGGAAAAAATAATTTGATAATAACATAACAATATGATTTATAGCATTATGAGTGTAAATTTTATTAATATATAAATTTTTTCAATAACCAAATGATAAAAGTGTGTGAAATTGATGCATCTATGACAATGGCTTGACATCCTTTGGTTAAACTATAAAGATATTGCATGTATACTGATACACTTTTTTTGAGTAAACTAATGACATGTATAAAATTTCATATATGGATAGACGAAATGTCAAAGATAAATCATGATATTTTATATTAATTTCTTAATAAATATATATATTTTTAAATAAATTTACAAGTAAAAATAGCTATAAAATTATAACTACAAGAGTAAAAGCACAAATATTTGAACTTAGATTCATGAGAATCAATTTTTTTAAAGAATAGCAAATGATGGGTATATTGGTTAGGTATAATTTTTAAAAACTTTTGATTAACTATCAAAAAGTTATAAAGGTATTTATAATTATATGTATATAGTCCATAATGAGTTATGTTGTGTAGAAATTACTTAATAACTAGAAATAATAATTTTTCATTTAAAAATATATATATATATATTCAAAAACTAAGATTTCCCCTGTACAAACTGATAATTTTTTTAAATAATAAAATTTTCCTAATCAGATGTGTCGACAAAGATGAAAATGAATCCTAAATTTTATTAAAATCATATGATCTACTTTATGACTGGCTTTAGGCTAGGTTTGGACCTCCCCAAGCCTAAACCTGAAACACTTTTGGAGGAAAAATGGACAAGTCAAAAATTAAATTGTACAAAGAGCGTATGCCCCTTTCAAAGGGTGTACGCCACTTTCAAAAGGTGTACACCCCTTTTAAAGGGTGTACGCTCTTTTCAAATCCCATAAAGACTCATTAAATATATTTTCTCATTTGAAACTACTCCAAAACAAGACATGCATGCTTTGTAAAAGGGTGTACGCCCTTCATAGTTCATGAATTTATTTTGTTTGCCCATGAAATTAACAATATAGAACATCTAACTAGTGAATTTTCATCTACTAATGTAACACATGGAGAAACACAATTTAATGAAACATCCATTGATAATGAATTTCTTGAACATGATAATCAACATCATGTAATTACTCTAATTCATCTATCTCCTAATGAGGAAGTCACTTTGCCTGTAGGGTATAATTTCCTTAAACACTGCTCTAATATCTATTCTATGTTTGAAGTGGTAACACCATCTAATTAAAAACAAAATATAATTCCTAAATCCACACATCCAAGGATAATGAGTTGAACACCAAGGTATTTGATTGATATAGATGATAGAATAATAGAACATATGGAAGTTAAAATGTCAAAAAGATAAGTTCAATGTCATGCTCAATGTGTATGAGAATATGCATTTGAGAATAAAATCCATACAAAATGATTTCAATTATTTTTTAAATTAATTAAAATTCAAAAATGTGCCATGTCATGATTAATTTAAGGTTAATAACAATAAATAAATAGGGAGTAAATAATGAAATAGTAAATAATATATTTAATGCATTTAATATAATATGTAATAGAACTTGGAAAAAAAAGATAAGCAAGCCAAGTAATAACGGAATCTATAGTGAGTAAGATAGCATCTAGAGATCAATTTCTTATTCAAACAAATACATCTTTGAACTTGAATAGGAAATAAATAATAAATTTCATAAAAATAAGAGCAGTGCTTGATAACCCTTTACTCATAGATTATTGGGAATTTAGTGGTAGAATCCCATTAAAAGATAATTTTTTAGTTGAAGGAAGAAGACATTTGATTGAATTTTTATGGAATGACAACACGAGGGTCTCGTCTAATGTAAAAGATGTTAAAAGAATAAAAGATTCAAAAAAACCATGAGCCAAATGCAAAACATTTTTTAGACATGACCCAAAAATAATTTAATTAAAAAAAATTAAAAACTTATTGGGAAATTCATAATTAGCCAAAGGTCATTTGAGATGTGAAAGCTTTTGTATGCTAAAATCAATCAAACATGCACCACATGTTTTTGTAAGATCCATGTATAATTTGCTATAAATTTTAATAATTTTTGTCATATACATTGTACTTTACATATTGATGAAAGTATGTAAGAGTGTATGGTGGCCTCCCCACTTAAAACATCAAGAGAGTTAATCTCAATTCTTTTCTATCAAATACCTAAGGGACAATTTTTTGTCAAAAAATGAGTAGATGGAATATGTAACACTAGTGGTCATTTTTAACATTTGACCAACTATATACATGAAAAAAAATTACATAAATTTGAAAAAAACTAGTTGATTTTAATAAGTACAAATATATAAAGTACGTATTAAAATATAGAAAAAAGTCATCAAGATGTGAGTTGGTTATGACCCATGTATATGTATCTGATTTCATGTTTGAATTCAAGAAGAGTATTATCTACTAATAAGCAAGATGCGCACACATGAAAAAATGGTAAGGTTATTATTCATTATGTCTGACATTTAAAACTAATAAAATTAACTTATTTGATTTATTGTATTTAAATTTTGAATTATTTTATCATTGTGTTAATTTTTGTTTGATTTTTTTACTAACATTTTTTATGTAAGTTAGTGGTACTAGATGAGCTTCCACCTTCACATGATTTGTGTCGTGATATAAAATATTATATTGTTGAAACAAAGAGAAGACTAAAATACAATATATGTCGAGTAAATACTTTTCCTAGATAATCCTCTACAATGATTAGAGGACATGCCCGTATAAATATAAGAGTTTATGGTTCATATTTATGCATCAAGACATGTCAATGAAAATGGTTTTTCAATTGGGCTAGCAATTTAAAATATACATGACCCACTAACTAATTTTTGGTTTACTAAGAGACATTTGGACATGAGATAAAACTCAATGCCGTATATATTTAAAATTTTGATAGTGTACTTTTCATGACTAGTTTTTTAGCTTTCGAATTAACATGATGATTCCATCTTAATCTTGGGGAACTGAAAGGTATGTAAATAAAATAGGCTGGATTGTTACAGTTAACCGTGATGTCAACACACAGTGAGATCTCGATGATTCAAAGGAATTTGATAAATCGGGGCCCGATAACTTGTATTAATGAAATCAGAACACGTAACCGAACTATAATTGTCTAAGTATTGAAAGTGATCTGCATATGTCAAATGGGAAAAAAAACTAAAATACAAATTTGTTAGCTTTTTTAGTCAATGAAATATGAAAATTGAAATTGGAGTAAGCATTTAAAATAAATTCAAAGTTGAAAAACAAAACAATCACATACCATGCCCAAGCTTTGAATTTTTCTTTAAAAAATAAAAATTAAACCAAAAATAACATTAAGTTATATGGATTAATTCAATATTTAAATTTTAAGGCTTATATAGACCATAAAATGATTTTTTTAATGATAACAATGGATCCCTATTTGAATTTTTAAAATGGGATATGTTGGGGCACAACAATTGTGTTCTTTCATTTGTTAAAACTTTAAGATTTTGATAATTTCTGGGTAATTTGATTCTATTTTTTTCTTAATTAAAGCCCTCTTCATAAGTAATTAGAAAAAAGTATATCTAAAATATTATATTCTCAAAAACTATTGAATAATACCTAAAATCTATTTTTATTGAAAATTTAAATTAATATTTTTCAAAGAGTTGAAGTAGTGCCAATTTAAATTTAATTGCATCAACCTTGGAACATAACTTTTTTATAGAATGACATGTTAGTGTCGTTGGAAAGTTGCAAAAATGACAGGTTACAACGCCAACCTCTATAATTATAAATAATATAATTTTACCCCTTAAAGAATATGGTTGTAACCCATCTTTCCAGTTAGTTCTAATGAGATATATAGTCATGAAATTATATTTACAATATAAACTTTTAATTATAATTATACATTTATATGTGAACATTTAATAAATTATAAACTATAATTATTCGAAACCATGAATATTTGAAATTTTGAAATCCCTAAAATTAACACTCAAATATAAAAAGATCCTATTGAAACTATAATAGCTATTATAAATCGTAGCAATCTAAAATCACTCAATATTCCTAAAAATGTGTTCATAAAAATTAATTAACAATATAAAATTAATAAATGCCCATCACTATTTGATATTATAATTTATATCATTAATAGACCTTCATGGATCCTCTTAGAGATAGGTCATTTGAATCAAACTTAAATACAAGTTACATTTGTAGGACTACCATGTAGGACTTAGATGTGTGGTTCCAACACTTACAACTATACCCAACGGGTTATAGCCATAGTCAAGCGAGTTTTGCATGTGTGTAATAGATTTGTGTTTTTACCCCTCCATTATCAAAAGGTCACATGTTTATTATAATAAAAATTAAATATTTTACCAATTCGGTTTAAGTTATGTCCTTAACAACCACAATAGTTGAGGACATTTACATATTGCTAGTGATATACGTTAAATCCAGTCTCCTTGTCGTCTAATATTATTGTTGATAAGTTTTATGATAGGTAGAACATTAATATATTATAATGCTATACTATTCATAATGGAATGGTCAAGTTAAAAAATCTAATAAGAATATTATTCCTATTTAAATAAAACGGTTACAAATAATACCAATGATTGGCACAATCAGATACGTTACACTTTATGGGAATATAAAAAATGTGTTAAGACATATACAAAGGTGACACCCCATTCATTTAATCATGGGTTTGCAAAAGTGTTGAATTTAGAAATTGAGATAAGTTCAATTACAATGATAATAGTTACATGGAGAAGAGATTACATAAATTAGTTGGAAATGTTGGGCAAAAGATGAATCCATAATATTGATCACCTTATGGTTTACTAAAATCTCTTTAAGAAAAAGTATAATAAATTGATTAAATAAAGATAATTTAATATCCTAGATAAGGTATTAAAATAAACTATGACTAAGATTAATGTACATAAAGAATAGAAAAAATTTAAGTTCAATCCCAATTGTCTTGGCGTTTTTATTATCATATAAATAATTGGATCACATGCTGCCACTTTGATATATCAATCTGTAAAACTTTAAATAATCTTATTAATAGTATGCATTTATGATAACTCGAAACTTCATCTTAGCCTCTTTCTTTTAGGTTTTAAATTTTTTTAGATTGTTCTTTTGGTAATTGAGATGATAGATTTTATTAGAGATTATATATTAAACACTTATTTTTATTCAATTATATAAGAGATATTTATATATTTGTAATTTTTTATAAAAATAGGATTCTTCATTTATCTCTTATAACAATTTAATGAAGTGAGTTTTTATACTCATTTAACTTATTTACATCGAAATAATTAAATATATTATGTTTTTATTATATTCTAATATTTATAACATTCCTCTCTTTAGTATGGAAATAGGGAAAGGATTCACACCACACATACTATAAATAAATACGTATGCCAATAGATACATATATTTAAAAAAATGAGATATGCATTTTCGTTGTAGTGATAACTTATATATGTAAATACATCGATTCACACTATCACTTCTAATGAGTGTTGGGATTCTCATTGACATATCACTTACATCTCTACTTATAGTGATAACCTACACACAAATAAAATTTGACATTATTTCAAATCTAATGCGTTTTGGGATTTTGAGTATGAGTAATGGATTCTAATTTTAGGTCTTGGGAGAGCACATTTAGTGTTAGGGTTTCCAATATGGAAATGGAATAGGTGACACTAGAGTTATGGCGAAGTAGGAGATAAGTGGAGGACACTTGGAAAGTTGTGATAGACACAGGTAATTTATATGGATTATATGTATTAATCATCTCTTTAATTTGGCATTTGGAAGTGGTGGTAAGGGCAAGAGGTCCCAATTTAAATGATGTATAAAATCATGAGGCTTCACTAGACAATGGCCAAAAATTGTAGAAATGGGTGTTGACAAAGGCAGGGGAAAAATGATTGTGGCACCTCTCATTTGCTTATGACATTACCACAAGACAAGCTTGGAACCAAAAGACTTTAATCCCAACCAAATTAAACCCCTTAATGTTTTTCAAATAGGAACAAATAAGGGAGGTGTTAAACCAGGTACAATTTCTATCTAGTAGAGGTTTGATTGTTAGTTTACCAATTTATGGCCTACAGTTCTTGATCTTCACAAATGGATTAAGAATAAATTGAAGCCTATGATGGAAGGTACTCTAAACATTTTACCCTATGCTAAGGGTATCTTTGGTTTAACTTTAATCATGAGAAATATGGGATACAATATTTCAAAACATCTTCTGGAACTAGGATCAGAACTTATTACTTTGGAAACCATGGTTTCCATCATTTGAACCTCTCACTAAGATGATTAATGTCAACCCAATTTGGGCTAGGTTACCACATCTTTCATTTCATTTATGGACATAATATAGCCTCAAAACTATGGGAAACTATGGGAAATTATTAAAGGGAATTTTTATTAATGGATACCAATACAAAAAAAACATGCATCATCCTACCTTTGCTCGTATTTTGACTAATTTAAATGATTCAGTAGATCTTCTTAATTATATTGATTTGAAATTCCAAGATCAAACTTAGAAACAACCTCTTTACTATGAAGGTTTGACTTTTTGGTGTCAAAAATACTTTGAAACAAGACATTTGGCCACCTTATGTGGTTTCTCTAAGCATAAGAAAGGGGTATCTTGGTGTAAGGAATCCATGCATGAGAGTAGTACTAATGGTATTAATAGATGGACTAGTGATACCAATGGTATTGAAAGTGAATTTGTTTAAACGCTAGTGGAAGAGCTGATTATATTACAAAAGGATAGTTAAAAATGTGTGGAATCTTTGAAAAACATTAAGGATAAGAAAGTTGAGATAGGTAGAGTTGTGACTTAGGTAGACTCTATTTCAAATTATAATATTAGTACTACTGATTCAAGTGAAGGGTTTATGGCTTGGGTATCTTTGAATGACTCTCAACCAAATGATTCATTTGAAGTTTCAATTCCCATCTATCCAGATTCAGGGGAAGGATGAGATTGTAATATTGTTAGCAAGGAAAGGAAAAGTAAAGGAGAGAAGGAGTTTTAACCATTACATATGTCCCCTAGATCCTAAAAATAAAATGACTTGAGAGGGACTTAGTTGTTTCTTGTTTTTGTTTTGTTGTTGGTTTGTTGTAAGGTTGTTTGTTTGCACCTTGTTTTGTTCATTGCTGGTAGAAGTGTCTGAAGTTTAAATGTATTATAATTTTCTCCAATTGTATAGGGTAGAGTTCCTTGTAAAACCCCTCTTTACCAATAATAATAATAAATAAGTATACATAGTTATTTCTATAAGTATTAAGATTCTCATTTAATTTTACATTTTTAATCTCGATCATTGATCGTTATCACTTGGTAGTAAAAAATATATTATTTCTACATAAAAAAATACTACAAATGCTTATAATCACTTCACTTATAATTTTTCATTGGTTGAAATAAAATGAAATCCTTTAATGTAAAGACATGTTCTTATGTCCTAAAAAAAACTATAAATTCACACTTACAAATAAAACTAACAAATAATACATAAAATAAACATTTAAAGATTTATATTATTAAAAAATTAAAAATAATTATTATGTGGAAAAATAAATTAATATTTGATTGGAAACCTCTTGATCACCTGATGTAATATTAATGACAAATTTTATTAAAGATTACATGTAACGCTGCTTCTTATTTTTATTCAATCATATAAGTGATATTCATACATTTTTAATCTTCAATTAAATAATAATGTTCATTAATCTTTTATAAAAACACATTTAAATTAAATAAAGTTTTATATTCAAATAATCTCTCTCACCCAAATAATTAATACATTATATTTTGTATTAATTTAATACTTCTAATTTTTGGAGTAATTTTTTTACAACTATTTATTTGATTTATATTTTCATTTTAATTTTATATTAATTAAAAAAATTCAATCTAATGTAATATATTTTTCATTTTATTCCTGAGAATTTATAAAATCCTAAATGTATAGATAAATGCTAACTTACGAAAAATACACTCAAATAAAAATATCTCTGTGTTTTGCTTTGTTTTGTTTTTATTTGGGGACGAACTACATACAAGTGTCATGATACAGATTTTGTACTTTGAAGGAGTTAGTAGCAGCGATATAAATACAAATTTGAAAATTATTATAAAATAAAATATGTATTTATTTATTTATATATGTTAAAAGTTTAAATAGTTTCGAAGTTCTATCAGGGTCCTCCTAGACACTTATAAGAAAAAGAATTTTAAAACATAATTGGATTTGCATTTAAAAAATAGACAAGCTAAAAATTTGATTAATATAATGTAAAATTAAGGTTTAAGAATAAAAGAAATTAATTTTTAGTTATTATTATAATTTTATTAAAAAAAATTAAAAAAATATGATAAATTATAGATCTTTCAACTATAAAACTGAACTAATAAAAACATTCTTAGTATGGATACAATTAACATGTATATGTATATATTTAAATGTTGATTTTACATCTAACATATAACAAGATTAATCTATACTTAAAATTTGTATAATAATTTTTAGTTAAATAGTTTTATGAAAATCATTTTTTACAGTTCACACTTAAATTTTAAGATTTTGGCTTAGAATTAATATTTCACTTATAAAACCTGTAGAAGATAAATAAATTTGGTATGTTGTATCCAAGTTACTTAGGACTATTGTTATATGTGCCTTGGTTTACTTATTTAACACAAAGCAATTACGTAAAAAAATTATGCCTTTATTTCCTTCGTACATACCTAATTGTCAAGAATTCTATGATTTTATCGGTTGTCTACTTAATATTAACATTATCGATGGAAATGTCAGCAAAGAAACATCTTCTACACATTTAGTTAAAAAAATGTTAACAAATTAAACAAGAGTTTTAGAGTTATAGAGTTATGGACCGGCTTTAGTATATGTTGATGCAAGTTGTACATAGATTGAGGAGATAAGAAAATTTATTGTCTGAAGATTAGATGACTGTTACTAATTTTAAACTAGTTGCTAGAAAATAATTTATAAAAAAATAAAAAGTTTAAAGAGATTATTATGCCCTCACATATGATTAAATATCATTTTAAAAAATCTAAATTTATTAAATAGATGCCAATGCTATCAATGTGATCATAGTTTTGATTCACCCATCACCAATATACTTCTTGTGCTTTAAAATGAATTCAATACATATGTAGATGAATAATTAGATTATAATTAATTTGAGAAAAAAATTAATTTTACAAGTAGCCATCGGTACAAATAACAGATGTTAATGACTATAAAAAGCCTTAAAATGATTTTAACTGTCAATAGATAATATAAATGATAGGGAAAAAAAAAAACATATTCAACAGTTGCCCAAATATATTAGAAAGTCTTGAATTGTGTTGAATTAAATGTATATTCTAACAGGGCTTATATGACTAAAAAAATAATTGTAACAACTTTCAGAGTATATGCAAAATACCAAGCTATTAGATAATTAAATATTATTTTGAAAACAAAAAAATACTATAATACAGCTCCCTGGTCTGGTTCTAGTTTCGAGGAAGCAAAGCAAAAGAAATAACCTCCCCAAATAATCATTTTATGATATAAATCTGCCCACAAAACCTCTGAAATATTTAAAAACACTACGAATATTTTGCAATTGAGGTATAGAGAGAACAGCTGCAACATGAAATATAATAAAATATTCGCACTTGTATGCAATGACAACACTAACTACATATGGCTGGCAGTCTCTGCTCTATGGCATGAAGACACGTCCTCCATCCCCTACATTAACCATCGAGCATGTTCACGTTGTTGCTAAAGGATAAAGGATCTGGCAAGTCAATGAAAAAAAAAAAAATTACTCAATGTTTTTGGATTTTATTATTTTTTAAAATTTCAATTTACTTTATGTGAATCGATATGTAAAATTACTAGTTGGAGAATAAAATTTGAAGAAAAATTATGATTATTTTTATTTATTTTTAAATTATATGTTTAAAGTATTAAATAAAATTATTAAATTATATATAGTATTGGTATTTTTGTTTATATTTTAGAAATAATTATATAATAAATTTAAAATGTTGAGTACTTAAACATTTTAATTAGTGAGTTCTTTCGGTTAAGTAGTCACGAGTAAGGGACATTTACACCGTTAAAATTATGTAGGACATGATCATGGCTTTAATTGTTTAATTCTTCATGTTGAGTATCTAGAGAAATTTGTCCCTTAATGAATAAATATAAGCAACTAACATCTTCACTAATTAAACTACAACTCTTAAAATAACTATAACAATATTTAAATATCGATTAATAAATAAAACACTGTAAACATATCTTCAAAAGATAGATTCGCTAATCTTGATGTTGATGTTGAGGATGATAGGCATTTGGATCCACGGTGGTGACAGCAGAGAGCCTTTAAAAGGATCCAAAAAAAAAGAGAAGAGGATTGGGTAGAAGGGTCATCAACAAAAGTGCTGAGGATTCCAAGATTTTAACTCCTTGGAACCTTTCGAGGAGAAGATTCTGCTTGAAAATTCTAGATAAGGTAGTTGAAAGAGCCCGTTATAAGATAGAAAATGTGTTCATTGGTAAAATTATGGGTGCGAGGCCAAATATCAATATCTTTAAAGAGTATGATAGTAGGAAATGGAAGCTAAAAAAGAATATTGAAATATTTACCAAGGAATTCTTTTTGATCTCCTTTTAAAAACAAGGAACGTGGTTCTTTTGAAACACAGCTATTTGTAAGGAAATGGAGACCAAATCACAAATTAGTTTGAAAGATCTAATATCTACTTGATTCAAGAAAGCAATATGTAAGAAAGTAATTTGATGTGTATTAAGAATAAGTTTTGAATTAAAGCTTTTTGTTTTGGCATGAGTTCTGTTAGAACTTTGAGAGGATTAGAAATCCCTTCAAAAAAATTGGTGTAGTTATAATTTTTTTATTTGACTATAATTGTTTTTTTTTTATTTTTTAAAGGTTATATATGGTTATTTGAAGTTTTAACAATAAATTTTATTATTTTTTTTCGATTTTTTTTATTTTTAGAAATTGTATATTTTTGTAATCGGATGTGAATTTTAGTTGAAATTTATTTAATAGATTAATTTTAGTGTTATTAATATTATTGGAGATTTTTAGGGATGTGTGTATTTACATGTAAAACTTAATAAAAATAATAGCTACTAAAAATAATATATCGAGTAACATTTTATTTTTATTTTTAAAATTTTGAATTTTGCATGTCAGCGTTAATTTTGAGTTGAAATTTAATTAATTATGGTATATAATAATGTTATTGATTCAATATGTTTCATAAGTACTATGCCTATTGATTTCTTAGTATTTGAATTCATTACATCCATATGCTAAATATTTATGGAATATTATAAACTCTCAACAAACTATAAATTATGGAGGCACATTCCATGCAAGTGCATTAAATCATATCAAGGACATAATATACATCATATTCTATGGCAGAGCACATGTTTTCGAAACCTCACAATACACATTCAATAAAAAAACATGACAAATATGGACACATTGATAAAATTTAATAGGGGAACATGGCAAGCATATGGATTGAATTTTCAAATATTCATACACACATGAATGCATATACATGGACTTGTGTAAAATAGTTACAATTTGGCATATAGACGCGTGCAAGTATATACCATTTATCACAAATCTAGGTGGAATGATACATGTTCATGCACATTTCAAAAGTTTAAATAAAAATTCAAAGGGCATAAAACTTTTTCATGCACATTTTAATAGTTCAAAGTTATAGGTTTAAAGACAAATAATTTTTATTTTAATTAGAATCTACTTTCAATGAGGTTATGATGGGGGCATGAATATGATTCATTCTCTTTCAATTATACAAATAGAATCTAGATATATCTATAGTAATGCGACTTGATCTATTATGAGAAATGTAAATTCACATCTATCAACATTCAATAGCCTTGGCATTCCTTCTATCGAACCTATTGTGCAGTTCCATTTTCTATTATAGGTGATGTACATTAGAGTCTAGTGACACTCAATAGTGTTAGAATCATGTATATTGAACCCATCATGGTTCTACCTTCTTTAGAATTAGTACATTTGGTACTCATCTTTACTCATGAGAGTTAAAATATGCATCTTTCCAACTCATGGGATTGATTAATTATTCAAAATAAAGACTTGATAACTCTCAATTTCTCAATGATTAAACATAAGAAATTATTTTCTCCAAATGCTTAAATAAAGGAGCACATTTTTTTGAACTTTTTATCTTCACACACCGAAAAACATATTTTCTCTCCCATTACCACTTAAGGGATTTTTGATTTCCCTAGCTATAAAATTAGTAGAACCAAATGCATCTTTTCTCCACTCTACATGTCACGAGCATTATCCAAAGGTAACATAGTACAACATGCATACAGGAGTAATATTAGGTCATAAATGGGTATTGACTACTACATGTGTTATTATAGGTTTTTCTATTAAGTATCGTGCATAATCAAGACTTTATGTCAAAAGATAATTTATGTCATAAACACTTAAGTTTTATTTCTTTCCTTTACTATAAAAATTTTATTATTAGAATAGAGAAAATTTAAACACCCAACTTTGATACAATCCAATATTTGGTGTCATTTATTTTACATACAAACTATTCATGACAAATAAAGTATATATTGGCACATTTTCTCTTGATTTTTCTCTATTATATTTCATGTGTTCATCCATTTATTATTCATCCTATCTTTCTCATCATGAGGATCCCCAATTCTAATCTCTTATCTTTGTGAATAAATTCACTATTTTCAAACATGGTCTCTCATGTTTGTCTCCAATAAATAGACTTTTCCAAGCATAAATTTTAAACCTTTTGCAGCATGTTTCATTTGAATCTTATTTTGAATCATGTTTTTCATGTCAATAAGTCCCAGATTCAAAATCAAAACCCTTATAAATAAAAGTCTATTTCAAGGGATTAAAGATGACTCTCCTCACTCTAAAAAGCTATTCAAATATTTTCATGTTATATCTATATTTTTTTTAAGCTAGATTTAACAGTTTCAATGGTCCTAAATTCACATTTGTATGTTTGGGAAAAAGAGATTAAATATCATCTAGATTTACATTCACAATCTCATATGCACTACATTGCCAATACTCTGAAGATTGTTCAAACTAAAATGTAATTCTCCCACTTATATGTATATATATATGTATATATATATATGTATATATATGTATATATATATATGTATATATATGTATGTATATATATATATATATATATATGTATATATATATATGTATATATATATATATATATATATATATATATATATATATATATATATATATATATATATATATATATATATATATATATATATATATATATATATATATATATATATATATATGTGTGTGTGTGTATATATATATATATATATATATATATATATGTATATATATATATATATATATAAGTGGGAGAATTACATTTTAGTTTGAACAATCTTCAGAGTATTGGCAATGTAGTGCATAGCTTAGACTTGCATAATGACATTCATGGAGCACTCATCAGTGAGGCCTACCAACCTATTTGCTCTATTTCGCTAAACTAAATTAGAAAATAATAATAATAATAATAATTATTATTATTATTATTATTATTATTATTATTATTATTATTATTATTATTAATTCCTGTGATTGTAGGTGGTCTTATAAACCCACAAAATTGTAAGTAATTGAGGAAGTTACATATCTTCTCACAAGTGTGAACACTTTCCTTCTTCAAAAGTATAAAAATGTATTATTTTATGTAAAGATGTTATTTACAATTTGAATGTATCAATTATTAATCAAAAAATAATAATATATGCATCTATAATTGTAATAAAATGTCATAATCAAATATTTAAAAAGTATTATAAACTAACAAATACAAACAAAATAAACTATATATTACATGGTTTTGAAATTATTGAAAATATTAATAAATATCAAAATAAACATAACCCACCATTTTAAACTTTCAACCCTTCAATGTCTCATATTTTAATCTCCATTTAAATGTGTTTCTAAATAAACTTAATGTGACACATTTTAAAAAGTATATAAAATTAATATCACAATTTAAAATTGTGAAAACTTGATAAAGAGATCCCTTCGTGGGTACCTATTTGGGTTTGTTTGCCGAGGCTTCCATTGGAATTCTGGAGGGAAGATATCCTTCACTCAATCTCTTTGCTTCTTGAGAAACCTGTTGGATCAGCTTCACAGACTCAAGATCATAAGGTAATTTCTTTTGCTCGTATTTGTGTTGAAGTTGATTTGAATAATCCATTACCAGACTCTATGGAAATTTGCTTGGGTTCTTCCTCCTAGATCCAATAGCTAGATTATGAAACCCTTCCATTCAGATGTAGAAATTTCCATGAATATGGTCATCTACACCGCAGATGTCCTAGACTAAAATCCTCCCCCTTGTCTGCCCCTGAACCTCCTAAGATGGACAAGGGGAAAGCTCCAGTGTCTGATGGGCCTGTTGATAAGGAGGGATTTATCTCAGTTAAATCTTGTAATAAAGGCAAAGGCAAGAAGAGAACCTGGATGGATAGACAGAATGATGGCACATTTAATAGGTTTGAGGTTCTTTATAGCGTAATCCAAGAAGATGGTAAGCTAGTTGAGCTTTATTCTGGAGTTAAGGGTCAGGTAGAGAATCAAGAGGTGGAAGCAATGAAGGAGGAGCTGATTTTATCGTCAGGGGTTCAATAGGTATGTCAGCTAGTTTTAGACTTGCCTTCTCCAGTTCAGAGTATTGGTGGCCATCAGGAATCACAAATTTCAGTGGGTATTGCTAGGTTGGCCCCCTGTCCCCAAGGTACAAAGGAATCCATGGATCCTGTGA
This sequence comes from Torreya grandis, assembly GCA_037957365.1. Classification (NCBI taxonomy): domain Eukaryota; kingdom Viridiplantae; phylum Streptophyta; class Pinopsida; order Cupressales; family Taxaceae; genus Torreya; species Torreya grandis. The sequence goes on along the minus strand of JARHVA010002633.1, from coordinate 1,380,271 downwards.
AGGGTGCTAAGGTTCCTCCTACCTTGGGCTTGTAAAAAAAATCTTTTAAAAAGGGGCCTCTAGATAAACAGTAAAGTAGCGGAAGGAAGATTGATCAAGAGAAGGTTTAGATTATGGGTGATACTTTGGTTGAGTCTGGATCTGTGAAACCCATTGATTCCCACTTCTCCCAGCCCCCTAAATGATAATTTTATCATGGAACGTAAGAGGGTTGAACAACATCCCTAGACAAAAGGCTATTCACAAATTAATTGAGTCTCAGGATCCAGATGTGGTCTTTATGTAGGAAACCAATCTTTCAGTGGATGGTTTGAATAATTGTGCTCGGCGTATCTGGCCCCAAGGCTACTGGTAGGGGGTGGGGGCGTTGGGCAGTTCTGGGGGGGTGGCTTGCTTCTAGAACCTGAGGAAAGTCTCCCCCTTATGGTGGGTTTCTAGTTGGGCTTCCATCTCTATGGTCGCCTCCAAATTTGAAACTAGCAAAAGATATCTTTTCTCCAATATTTATGCTCCTACTGATCTCCTAGGTAAGACACATCTTTGGGACCATATCAATTTTGTCCAATCTCTGGACCAGTTTCTCCTATGGATTTTGGCTTATGACTTTAATGCTATTATTAATATGGATGAAAAATGAGGAGGGTTAGCCAGGCTTGATCCTTATTCTCTTTTGCTTAGAGATAATATTAGTTTCCTTAACCTTGTTGATGTGAAGCCAATCAATGGAGTTTTTACTTGGAATAATAGGAGGTGTGGTGATGAGACTATCTCAGAACGGCTCGATAGATTTCTGGTTTCTTGTTATTGAATGAGCAGTAGGTCGACTACTAGCTCTGAAATCTTGGAGTGGAGGGGATCTGATCACTGGCCTATCAAACTTTGTGTCTCCTCTTATGGGGTCACTAAAAATCCTTCTTTCAAATTTCGATTGATGTGGTTATGGGATCAATCTCTTCCGGATCTTGTGCTGGATTGGTGGTACAAAGGACTTCCTGCCCATGGGAGGGCCATGTACACTTTTAGTAAATAGCTCCAACATGTGAAGTATAGGCTTAAAAGGTGGAATAAACAATGTTTTGGGAACCTGCATGCTCAGAAGCTTGTTGTGCAGTCCAAACTGGATAGTGTCACTCATCAAATTCGTGACCATGGGCTATCCTCTAACCTTTTGAATGCTGAGTCCTTGGCCCTTAGGGGCTTAGAAGAGTGGGAGCTTTGAGAAGAGATTTTTTGGAAGAAAAAATCTCATATTGATTGGCTTCAAGAAGGGGATAGGAATACGACTTTTTTTCATAACTCGGTTAAGGCCCATAGGCAGGGGAACTCTATCCCCACTCTTGTCTCGAGTGATGGGATGCAACTCTCGTCCTGTGGTGAAATTTCCAAGGAAGTTGTCAACTATTTTTCCAATCTTTTTACTAGGGAGGATATTGCTACTAGATCTGAGGAGAGGACTATTTTGGATTGTATTCCTTGCCTGGTCTCGGATGAGATGAACGGGGCTCTTATGTGTCCAATCTTGTTACCTGAATTGGAGAAAGTTGTGTTTAGTATGAAAAAAGGCATAGCTCCTAGTCCAGATGGATTTTTGATTGAGTTCTTTCAAGAATTTTGGGAAATAATAAAGTCTAATCTCCTTGAAGTGGTTTAGGAATCTCTCAGGAACAAACAAATGCTTAAGTCTTTGAATTCTACTTTTTTGGCTCTCATACCTAAGAAGGAGGGGGCTAATCAAATGGATCATTTCAGGCCTATTGCTTTATGCAATGTTGTCTACAAGATCGTCACCAAGTTGATTGCTGAGAGACTCAAACCTCTCCTTGGTACTTTGATTTTTGCTGAGTAGGGAGGCTTTGTGGAAGGGAGACAAATCTTGGATGGTGTCGTGATTGCTATGGAGGTTATCCACTCTATGGCTTCCTCTAAGGAGAAGGCGATGTTCATTAAGCTTGACATGGCTAAAGCTTATGATTGAGTGAGCTGGGAGTTCCTTCAGAATATTCTCTTGGCCTTTAGCTTTACAGAGGAATGGGTGTGATAGGTTCTCAGTTGTGTGACCTCATCCTTCTTCTTTGTTCTCATCAATGGGGAACCTTCAGATTGGTTTAGTGCTTCTCAGGGACTTCGGCAAGGGGACCCTCTGTCCCCCTATCTTTTCATTATCATGGCGGAGGGTCTTGGTAGATTTATTAAATCTCCGGTGTGGCAAGGTCTTATACACGACTGGCATTGGAACAATGATCTCCCTCCTTGTTCTCATCTTCAATTTGTGGATGACACTGGACTGATGGGCTTGGCTAGAATTAGTGAGGCAGTGAATTTCAGGAGAAATTTAGACATCTACTTGAAAGCTTTTGGTCAGAGTATTAATGATGATAAATCTTCCATTTATTTCTTTCATACTCCTCGACTCATTCAGAATAGGATTGCCAGAATTCTTAGATTCCAAATTGGCTCTCTTCCCCTGATGTACCTAGGGATTCTTTTGGCTTTGGGACCTCAGTGTAGAGATTTTTGGTAGGGGATTTTGGATAAGTTTCAGAGTAAGGTTAGTCATTGGACTTACAGATGGCTTTCTTCTGTTGGTAGAGAGATCCTTCTAAACGTTGTGGTGCAGTCTCTCCCTATTTATAGGTGTTGTGTGCAGATTCCTCCTGCCTCTTTTGTGAGAGATTTTGATGCTCTTTCTCGACAATTCCTTTGTTCAGGAAACCTCCTTTCCTCAAAGTGGAGTTTAGTCAAGTGGGAGTCTATATGTAGGCCAAAGCATGCTGGGGGCCTGGGCCTTAGGTCTGTGGCTCTTGTGGTCATGGCTTTGGTGGCTAAGTTGTACTAGAGATGGTGCAATAACTAGGATCAGGATTGGGCCAAGATTCTTGCTTTCAAGTATGTTCCTAGTGTTGAGAGCCAGGACATGCCGCGGATTGCTTTGTTGGGCAAAGGTTCTTGCATTTGGGATACTCTTAAGAAGGGAGCTCAGCTTGTTCAAAATGGGCTCTTCTAGATCTGTAATAGTGGCTCTAAGGCTCTTTTTTGGCTGGACTCTTGGGATGGTCACCCTCCCATTCTTTCTAGTTTCCCTCAGCTTATGCCTCTTTGGCAGTTGTTCTTTGATGTTGGTTGGATTAAGGTAGAACATTTTAAAATAGTCAAGCACAGTGGTCAACTAGAGGTGTCTTGCTGGAAGGATCCACAGGAGTGGCCTAAGGGTGGTTCTGATGAGGATCATGCTGCTTTGTGTAAGGTATTGAAGGGCAGGCTCTGCAGCTCTCTGAATGAGAGGGACAAGTTAGCTTGGAGCCCTAGCCCAAAAGGTAATTATACTGTTGCTCAAGGTTATGCTATGTTGGATAGAAATTTACATGGCCCTGCTGAGGTGCCATGGTGGAGGAAGGTTTGGAACAATTTTTCTTGGCCCAAGTGTAACTTCTTTTTATGGTTGGTTGCCTAGAGAAAATGTCTAACTTGGGAGAATCTTCGCAAACGGGGGTTTTAGGGACCTTCCATTTGTTTTCTTTGTATGTGCAGTGAAGAATGTTCTTCCCACTTGTTCTTTCACTGCCCCTTTTCTCGTGAGATCTGGCACAGGTGGTGGGAGGCTTGGCATCATGGTTACATTCATGTTTCCTCTCTTATTGAGTTTTGGGAGAGCCTGGGCAGGCCTCCAGCGAAGATGCCTTTTCTCTAGGTGGCCTGGATTATTGGGCCTACTTTCATTCTTTGGAACCTTTGGCTGGAACGAAACCGCAAGATTTTTTGTGATTCTAGGTTAGATAATGGTCAACTGTGGACAAAGATTATAATTAGGCTTCAGGAGACTATCTCTACTAAATGTGATGTGTCTGAAAGTATTGATCCTGGTGATGTTGCGGTTGTGCGAGATTTGAGCCTAAGTGTTAATAGTAGGAGTTGCATTGCTGGTATTATGCCCCGTCATGTCAAGAAATGGGTCTATCGTGATGGAAAGTGGGCGCCTCCTCCAGATGGGGTCCTGAAGATTAATACTGATGGATCTTCTTGTGAGAACCCTGGGCATGCTGGTATTGGGGGTATTGGTAGAAGTAAAGATGGTGATGTTTTTTGCTTCTCTGTCTATAAGGGGCATTACTCTAATAACCTGATGGAGGCCCTTGTTATTAAGATTGCTGTTGAGTGGGGTTGCTCTCTTGGCTGGAGGAGGATTATTTGTGAGTCTGACTGTCAGATTGTTGTGGATATGTTGAACAATCAGAGAGTGGATGGTGTTAGTTGGCATTTAGCTTCGATGGTCAGACAGATTTTAAGTGTTTGCAGTTCCTTGGAATTTGTTTCTTTCTATCACATACCTAGAGAATGGAATAGCGCGGCTGATTGCTTGGCGAAGTGGGCCTCAGATAAAGGGGATGGTTGGGATATCAATGGTAGGGATGAGTTACCTCCTAATTATATGAGGATTTTGGAGAGAATTCTACTGGAAGACAGAACTATGTAGTGTTGATATTTGATTTGTTGGTGGTTCTTCTTTTTATTGAGCCTATGACTTTTGCTTTGTATCTTATTTCGAATTGAATGAAAAAATTTCCCCTTCTTTTAAAATTAAAAAAAATAAATAAAAATTGTGAAAACTTAAAATGAATAATAAAAATAAAATCTATATCTTCTAATTTTGAAATTATTAAAAATATTAAAAAAAAATTAAAATAAATATATAACCCCCCACTTTAAACTTTAATATTCATTTAAATGGGTTTCTAAATAGCGTCTTTGCCGCTCAAGGCATCTTACCACTTCGATAACCCAAAACTGGACGTGACACGTTTTAAAAATTATGGCAGCTCAAAATTGTGAAAGATGGGATGCTTTGGAATCAACGGACAAAATGTAGTGAAGGCCCACGATCAATGGTTTAGATTATGTTTGAAGGTCATACACATATCAAGGATGGTATCTTTCGTCTCATCATAAAATGGAGGTCGGTCGTTGGTGAAGTTTTTTTTTTTTTTAATTATTATTTTTATACATTACAACGAGATAATAAACTATGGAGTAGGCGGTATTGAAAAATTGTTAGAATGTCATATGGATAGGTGGTAATCATTTTCTTTACCATGGATAGGTGGTATTAAAAAAATTGTGTTTTCATATGAATAGCTTGGTAATCATAGGCGGTATTGAAAAAATTGTGTTTTCATATGGATAGTTGGGTAACCATTTTCCTTACCAAGGTGATGTAGGTTTGTAATTACAAAAATGTCCTTACCTATTCAATTTATTAGTATTATTTTTAATATTTTTATTTATTATTTTTATTTTATTTTAATTTGATATATTATAGTTTAAATTGTGTTTTTATTCTATGTTTTTTTAATGTGACATATAAAACATTATATAAATAGATTAGGTGATTATACAATTATATTTATTGGGGCTAAATAGATGTATTATGTCATGTGCAATGGTGATGTAGATTTGTCTAATCAATCAAAATTATATTTGTATTTATATTTTAAATAATGTTATTAAATTTATTTTTATAATTATTATAAAATAAAAAATGTTTTGAAAGATATATTAATTTTAAGTTTGAAAGAGAAATAATATTATATATATTTTTTAAATAATTAAATAATTATATAAAATTTAAATTTAAATGTTTAAAAATTATAATCATTTAAATATTTAAATATAATTAATCTAAAAATATGTAAAATTAACAAAATCATATGTTTTGTTTTTGAAAAAAAATTCTCTATTTAATATACAAAAATATTATATAATGATAAATCTTTTTCAATATTATCAATTTCAAAATATATACATTGATAATTAATATATACATTAAAAATATTTAACATAGTTTTTCAAAAGAAAAAATGTTCGCTATGAAAAATGATTTATCATAATAATATTATTTAAATTTCAATATATTAATATTTATTGATATGTTATTTTTAAAAATTATTATAAATAATATTATTTTAATTAATATATTTATATCTTTAATTATTATAACAATTATATGTATAAAGGAAGTAATGACATAAATGATTCATTTTTATTTTTTGAACGGAATATATATATATATATATATATATATATATATAATTTGAAAAATATATGATCAATTGATACATTATTTAAAAATAAAAATAAATTTATATAAAAAAATAAAAATATAACATAAATAAGAGAAAAAATAAACAAAAATACTTAATATTTTAATGTTTTATTGGCTTAAACTCAAATAATTAATATATTATATTTTTTACTAATTTAATATTTCTATTTTTTTGAGATATAATCTTTTTACAATTATTTATTTAATTAATATTTTTCTTTTAATTTTTAATTAATAATTTTATTTCTTAATATATTATAACTTTTTATTTATTTTATCCCTAAAATTTTATAAAATCCTAAACATATATATGAATGTTAATCTATCAAAAATATAGTCAAATAAAAATCAATCTCTCTTTCTTTCTTTTATTTTGTTTTAAAGACTAACTAGGTATAAGTGCCATGATGTGTGTTTTTATACTTCGAAGGAATTAGTGGTTTAAATACAAATTTGAAAAGACTTCATAGAATGAGCAAAAAGAACTATCTATTTGTATATGTTAAAATTTTAAATAATTTTGAAGTTTTATGAACATCCTCCTAAACACTACCAAGAAAAGAATTTTGAAATATAATTAAAATTGTATGAAAAAAATTAATATTTTGAATTAAAAATTTGATTAATATAATGTACAATCAAAATCAAGAAATAGAAGAACCTAATTTTTAATTATTATTTTTTAAGTTTATTATTATAATTTTAAATCTTTTAATTAATCATAATTTTTAAATATAAAATTAAACAAATAAAAACATACAAATTTTAAATATTATTAATAATTAATTATATATATATATTTATTTAAGTGTTGATTTTACATGTAACATATAACAAGATTAACCCATGCTTAAAATTTGAATGATATTTTTTAATCAAATAATTTTATAAAAATCGTTTTTTTACACTTTATACTTAATTTTTAATCTTATTTATAAAACCATAAAACTTGTAGAAGATAAATAAGCTTGGTATGTTTACTTAGGACTATTGTCATATATGCCTTGGTTTACTTATATTCACAAATCAACTACGTAAGAATTGCATACCTTTATTTCTCGGTTGCCTACTTAATGTTAATATTATCGATGGAAATGTCAGCAAAGAAACATGGTCTGCACAATTAGGTAAAAAGATGTTAACAAAATAAATAATATTGATATGTAAATTAATATGAAAAAATAATAAGATTTTATATTTTAGATAATTTTTTTTTTTTTATAATAAAAAATTGCATAGTAATTCAACATAAATTGTTAAATAAAATAAAATAACCAAAATTAAAAATTGTCGGTTTTTTTAAAACATTATTTCTTAAAAAAAAATAAAAAATGCATAATTATTTAACAAAAGTCATTAATAAACAATAAAAATAGATGAAGTAAAGGGAGGGATAAACAAAGGCGCACACCTTATTTGATTGTGATTTTCATTTTATAAAATGTTTTTATGATAAAATAATTTAAAAAGGAGGAAAATAATATTTTTTTTATGGGTAAGTGTATAAAGTAGGGGGATAAAAAAGAGTTTATTTGTAGATATGATTTTATTCAAATTTCTAAAATCTAAATTTTTGTAGATAATTTGAGATATTTACAGTCCAAATTTGAAAATGGTGTAAGAACATTAACATTTCGAGTCTAGTTTCCAAAACATTATTATTTTTTTAAATGGTAAAATATAACTAGATCAAACATCTAAAATTTGAAGAGGAAATCCTCTTTTTTAAAGAAAATATAGTAGATAGATGGTCGTGTGGTGCATCATTTTTTTAGTAACATTTAATATTGTTTGAAACATTTCCATAAAAATTTAGATAAGATCTTCTAGTTTATAACGTATATTTTTTATATTTTTTCAATAAATACTTTTTTTAGTAAATTTTACAAGTAAATAGAGCTTGAAAACTTTTTTTAAAAAAAATAGCCATCCATGTAGTGCGTCTAACTACCTCAAAAACATGAAAGTCAATTTTTTTAATGTGTGTAGAGTTAGGCCTAGTTCGTGACCAAATAACTTGTTTTTCACTTGGATCAATGAAATACAAATTACATGAACATGTATAGGCATTTATGTTTATGACATATAGTAGCCTAAAATTGTATAGTTAGAACTAAAAATAGTTTGAAACCTTAAATTAGTCCAAAAATTATAAAAATCATATTTTTGGAAAGAGAAGAGCTTGCTTGTCATGATGGTATTACGTTTTTTAATTTTACCATTGAAATTTGTAGTGTATTTGGTGATCAAAGCTAAAATTCATTATTTTTATCATAACTCTCAAACACAGTTGTAGATTGATAGGTTCAAGCCTTTGGCTCAGGAATCCAAACCATTCCTAAGTCAAAAGGTGCAATGTTTGAATTCAAATTCAAATAGCATGATCGCATTAATAGTGTGATCATGTTAGTAATACGGTTGCATTGTTGTTGTTTTGCACATAAAAGTATGTGGAGATACACATGAAGCTAATCTGAACTCAAAGCTTATATTTACTACATTAATTATTAAAAAATTATAAGTTTACATTTATATTGTTACATTTATTTTCTTATACTTTACATTTATTTTAGTAAATATAAGAAATTAGGTTCACTCTGCATCTGATGGAGTTGGTCTCACATATGCATGTCTTATGATGTGAAAAATAGTTTTTCAAAATATAATATGGATATTAATTTAGCATTTTCAGAGTCTAATTATTAAATCAAGGGATTTTAGTACATAAATTTTTTAATTGATATCCATTTTTGGTAAACATATAATCATTTTCAGGTTATTATGTCTTCTGGATTAATTCTTAGCATTTCTAGGAGTCTTAGGTTTGTCAAAATTGAAGTTTGAAAACTAATAACTTTGAACTTAATTCAAAGTGGTGTGATTGGGGTAGTGTAGGTCACATTGATGACCTTCGCACATCAAATAACCACTTTGTATTAATTTCACTTGTTCATCATCCCTCCCTCATCCTTGATCACTTCCTACTCATCCCTTATTACCCTTAGTCACTCATCATTATTCATTATCCCTAATCACTCCCTTATTGACCTTCACTATCCCTAATCCATCATCCCTCCTTCATCCTTGATCACTTCCTACTCATCCCTTATTACCCTTAGTCACTCTCTCATCATTATTCATTGTCCCTAATCACTCCCTTATTGACCTTCACTATCCCTAATCATTTATAATCACTCTTTTATCATCCATAATCACTCCTTCATTAATCTTCACTATCCCACATCATCTCTAATCACTCTCTCCCCATCTTTCAACATCCCTAATCACCCTTTCCTCATCCTTCATCATCCATAATCACTTCCTCATATGTCATCATCCCTCCTCATCCCTAATCACTCCTTCATTGACCTTCATTGTCCCTTATCATCTCTAATAAATTAGACTTATCATTCTTAATCACTTCTTTATTGGCTATCAACATCCCTCACCATACCTAATCACTCCCTCCTCATCCCTCATAATCCCTAATCACTCTTTCCTCATCCCTCATCATTGATAATCACTCCATCATTCACCCTTACCATTCCTCATCACCCCATCATTGACCCTCATTATCCTTCATCATCCCTAATCATTCCCTCATCATTTGATGTAAGTATATACTCTAAAGATATCTTTGATTCCAATCATATGTTGTTTAATCTATTATATTAGAAATTAATTCTTTTATAGGACTTGTTGTATTGTTAATACCCATTTATGATAGTCAATTTTATTATTGAATGAATTGGATGATCTTCCAAATTTATAGTCAAGTAACATAAGTACTAACATAAAATAGATTCTAAATTTTAGTTCATTGAATTATCTTTGTTGTGCAGCTAACTAGATAAAACTCTATTCAGTTCCACCTTTGGTAGCTTGGTTTAAAGGATAAAAATTAAACACACATCTCTTGTATAATTTTTTAATTCTGAGAAGATTTGAATTAGATGCAAAGTTATTTGGTGTTTCCCATTCTTGTATGACTTGAATATTGGTCAGGTCACACATGTGTTCTTATGTGTGTAATGTATCCCAAATACTTTATCTCTTGCATTAAAAATTAACATTTATTCATGTTATCATAAAAATGTGTTTCTAAAAAATGCGAAACACTAGTTCAACATGGTGTAGATGTGCATCCCATGTTTTCTAAAGATTAAGATGTCATCAAGGTAGATTAAAAATATGACATAGGTAAAGGGCCTGACAATATCATTCAACATTTTAATGCATGAATTCGGTACATGAGTTAACCTAAAAGGCATAACCAACCATTCAATCAATATTTATTTTATTTTTAAGACTATATTTCAAATGTCCAAAGGTTCAACATGAATATGATGATACCCAATCTTAAGATCAATTTTGGAAAAGACTTTTACACCATGGATATGGGAAAAAATGCCTTAATATTTAGATGAGGATAATAGTTATTCAATTTAATCTTGTTAAGATTTTTTTAAGCAATGATTTGGGCATGGTGTGTCCATTATCCCTGATTTCATGGATCTACAACTTGATCTATTCATTCTCTAGAAATGATATGTTGTATAAATAGGTTTGAAGTAGAGGTAGTTATGGGATTAAATCAATAGTATTGTTTAGTGTACAATATGTAGGAACTTATTTAAGTGACTGAAAGATATCCTTGTATTCATCTAGTTTATGGTTCAATTATTTTGTGTTTCTTATTATTGGATAAACCAAACTATGATATGGTGCCATATGGATATTATTACATTTAATTCTTACCAGCAAGAGTATAATTTTTACTAGAATTGACAAGATTCTTGCATTTCCTGACATGAATGATTGAAATCTTATGAACTAAATATGATATATGATATTTTAGATCATGACAATCTATCAAAACATTTCAAGGATTTACTTCATAGACTACATGTCAATGGTAAATAAATGGTTGACCACATGTGAAACATCACACACCTCTAATGATGTGATGTCACAAAGGATTGCATATATATATATATATATATATATATATATATATATATATATATATATATATATATATATATATATATATATATATATATATATATATATACATATATATATACATATATATACATATACATATATATATATATATATATACATATACATATACATATACATATACATACACACACACACACACACACACACACACACACACACACACACACACACACACACACACACACGTGTGTGTGTGTGTGTGTGTGTGTGTGTGTGTGTGTGTGTGTGTGTGTGTGTATATACACCAAGTGACACTACTAGGTGGGTAAGTGCACAAAGCTGGGGGACAAACAGAGGTCTACCCGTGGACATGATTTTTTTGAAATTTCAGAAATCTAAACTTCTATAGATAATTTGAGATATCTACACTCCAAATTTGAAGATGGTGTAAGAACATGAAATTTAGCAATTCAAGTCTAGTTTCTAAAAAAATAGTTTTTTTTTTTTTTAAATAGTTAAGTATTTATAGGTCAAACATATAAAATTTGAAGAGAAAATCTTGTTTTTTCTAGAAAACATAATAGATAGATAGTCATGATATGCACCATTTTTTTAGTAGTGTTTAATATTATTCAAAACCCTTTGGGGAAAATCTAGATAAGATCTTATAGTACATCACCTATATTTTTTTATATTTTTCAATGAATGCATTTTTGTTTTGAATTTTTCAAGTAGATGTTAAAAATTGACAAAGAAATGGATAGTTGTTTGTGTGATATGCCTAACTACCTCAAAAAAATGAAAATCAATTTATTTTAGTGTGTGTAGAATTAGGCCTACTTGGTCACCATATAATTTTTCTCACTTGGATCAAGAAAAGACAAATTACATGAACATTATAGACATTTATGTTTGCATCATGTAGTGGCCTAAAAAAGCATTGTTAGAAATCAACATAGTTTGAAACTTTAAATTAGTCTAAAAATTATAAAAATCATATTTTTGGAAAGAGGAGAGCGTGCTTGTCATGACGATATTAATTTTTTAAATTTTTACATTGAAATTATTAGTGTATTTGGTAATCAAAGTTGAAATTTGTTGTTTATTTTTATACCTTTTAAAACTCATCTGTACATTGACAATCCAAGCCTTTGGCTTAGGAATATAAGTCATTCCCAAGCCAAAAGGTATGGGAATTGAATTCAAATTCAAATACCATGATCACATTATTAATAATGTGATTGCATTATATATTTTAAACACCTTAAAACATGTGGGAGTTGCACATGAAGTAAATTTTGGGTAGAAGCTTATATTATACTTTAAATTTATTTTAGTAAATATAAGAAATTGGGGTCACTCAGCATCTAATAGAGTTGGTCTCAAGTTTCATGCCTTAGGATGTGAAAAATAGATTTTCAAAATCTAATTGGGTCAATAATTAGGCATTGTTAGGGCCTAAGTATTAAACCCAGGGATTTTAAGACATATTTTTTTTAATTAATATCTATTTTTGGTAAATATATAGTCATTTTTTAAGTTTTTGTGCCTTCAAATTGATTCCTATCATTTCTAGGAGTCTTAGGTTTGTTAAAATTCAAGTTTAAAAACCACTCACTTTGAAACTGATACAAAGTGGTGTGATTGGTATAGCATTGGTCACATTGATGACATTCACACATCAAACAACCACTTTATATTAGTTTCACTTGTTCATCATCCTTCCCTCATCCTTGATCACTTCCTACTCATGCCTCATCACCCCTAATCACTATCTCATCATCCTTCATTATCCCTAATCACTCCCTCCTCATCCCTCATTGTCCCTCATCATCCATAAGAAATTAGGGTCACTCAATATCTAATATATTTGGTTTCATAATTACACACCTTATGATGTGGAAAATAGTTTTTCAAAATCCAATCTAGTAAGTACTTAGACACTTTATGGGTTTAGGTATTAAACCTAGGTATTTTAGTACATAAATTTTGTAACTGATGTGTATTTTTTGTAAACATATAGTCATTTTTTTAGGTTTTTATGCCTTCTAGATTGATTCCTAGAATTTATAGGAGTCCTAGGTTTTTAAAACTTGAAGTTTAAAAACTAATCATTTTGAAATTGATCCAAAGTGGTGTGATTGGGGTAGTGTAGGTCATATTGATAACTATCACATATCAAACGACCATTTTACATGTTAATTTCATTTGTTTATCATCCCTCTCTCATCTTTGATCACTTCTTACTTATCCCTCATTACCTCTAATCACTCTCTCATCATTCTTAAACGTCCCTAATCACTCCCTCATTGACCTAGACTATCCCTAGTCATTTATAATCACTCCCTTATCATCCATAGTCACTCTTTCATTGAACCACACTATCCCTCATCATCCTTAATAACTCCCTCCCCATCCTTCATCATCCCTATTCTCTCTTTCTTAATCACTCATCATCCTTAATCTCTTATTCATCCATATTCACTCCCTCCTCATCCCTCCTCATCCTAATCACTCCATCATTGACCTTCATTATCTCTCATAATCTATAATCACTCGAGATTATCATCCCTAATCGCTATCACCATCCCTTAGGAGCCCTAATCAGTCCCTCCTCATCCCTCATAGTCCCTAATCAATCTTTCTTCATCCATCATCATCACCAATCACTCCTTCATTGACCCTCACCATCTATTATCACTCCATAATTGATCCTCACCATCCCCCACCATCCCTAATCATCTTATGTAAGTATATACTCTAAAGATATATTTGATTCAAATAATATATTATTTAATCTATTATAATAAAAATTAACTCTTTTCTAGGATTTGTGTTGTTAATACCCATTTGTGATAGTCAATTTTATTACTGAATGAATTGAATGATCTTCCAAATTTATAGTCAATTAACATAATTACTAATATAAAATAAAGTTTTTATTTTAGTTCATCAAATTATCTTTGTTGTAAAGATGACTAGATGAAACTTTATTCAATTCCACTTTTGGTAGTTTGGTTCAAAAGATAAAAATTAAAAACAAATCTATGTATATTTTTTTAATTATGAAAATATTTTAATTAGATGCAAAGTTATTTAGTGCTTCCTATTCCTACATGAATTGAATCTTGGTCACGTTCATACATACACTCCTTAATTGTGTACTATGTCCCAAATAAATTTTCTCTTTCATGAAAAATGAACATTTATGGATGTTATAATAATAAAAAAATTACAAAATGTGAAACACCATTTGAGGATGATGTAGATGTTCATCCCATGTTTTTTAAATATTAATGTGTCATCAATGTTGACTAAAAATTCACATAGGTAAAGGACTTGAGGATGTCATTCAACATATTAAAATGAATGAATTCATTACATGAGTTAACATGAAAGACATAATGGTAAATATATGGTTGACCACATGTAAAACATCACACACATCTAATGGTGAGATGTCATGAAAGATTGCATCTTTAAAAAGTTTGATTTTATAAACCAAGTGACACTATTAGGTGATCCATTTCTCAAGGCCTAAACTATACCATACACTAGCATATGGTTATAGATGATGTATATATTTCAAGTTCAATTTTTAAAAATATGATTTAGGAGAAATTAAATTCTTCTGATTTCCATTAGAAATGATGAAGTTTATTGGCTCACCATTGATCTACATTTAGAAATGAAATAATATTTTTAATTCATATAATTTCTTATCATGAGTAGAGATATTTTTAGTATTGACCATATCATTGGGTTCATAATCTATTATCTACTTACCTTTTTAAAATGCTAGATAACTTGTACCCACTTATCAAGATGTGAAATTAGATAGCTCATAGTGTGACACTCTTCATTGGAATGAATACTAAATTTTTGAATTAGGCACCACTTTCCAATATTGGACTACTTATTCTAATAATTTGAAAATTATTTTCCCCTCTTTGGTATGATGACTCAATAAATTGACATACAAATAGAAGGCCTTCAATGTAATTGTTCAGATCATAAAATTTCCTCACATGGAAAGCAATTATTGGTTTCAAAAAATCACATAGCTCGGTGATCCTCATATTTACTCCCCATTTCTGGTGTTATGGTGGTTTTACTTGCTTCTCTTTTTCTAGTGGATATTCAATTGTGAATTAAATCATTTTTAATAGGCTCATATTTTTTCATAGGTTTTAAATATTTATGTTTCAAATTTCCATCCAAATCATTTTGATCATTATGCCTTATATTTTATGCTATAACTCAACTCTCCAATTGTGTCTCCTAGCATTGTTAACCCCCAAAAAACTACCACTATAAAGGTATTGGATGGAGTGATTAAGTATGAGGAGGGATGAGGAGAAATTGAGTAGAGATGATGAGGGAGTCAATAAGGATGATGAAGGATGGTGAGGTTCAATGAGGGAATGATTAAGGAGGATGAGGTATGGTGAGGGTTAATAAGGGAGAGATTAGGGGTGATGAGAAATGAGGAATGAGTGATTAGATATGATGAAGTATGATGAAGCAGTGATTAGGGATGATGAGATATGGTGAGGGTCAATGAGGGAGTGATTAGGGATGATGAGGGAGTGATTATAAATGATGAGGAACGGTGATGGTCAATAAGGGAGTAATTAGGGATGAGGAGGGATGAGGAGGGGGTGATTAGGGATGATGAGAAAGTGATTGGGGATTATGAGGGATGGTGAGAGCCAATATGGGAGATGTTAAAGATGATGAGTGATGGTGAGGGTCAATGAGGGAGTTATGAGGGACAATGAGGGATAAGGAGTGAGTGATTAAGGATGATGATAGATAATGAGGTTCAATGAGAGAGTAATCAAGGATGATGGAGTGATTAGAGATGACTTGGGATAGTGAAGGTTAATGAGGGAGTGATTAGGGATAATGAGGAATGATGAGAGAGTGATTATGGGTGATGAGGCATGGGTAAGAAGTGATCAAGGATGAGGGAGGGATGATGAATAATTAAAATTAACACAAACTAGTCATTTTTATTTGTGTAGGTCATTAATGTGAATTATGCTACCCCAATAACATCACTTTACATCAATATCAAGATGAATGGTTTGAAAACTTCAATTTTGACAAATATATGACTCTTATAAATGCCAAGAATCAATTTATAAGGTACAAAACCCTAAAAAAATAACTATATGTTTACCAAAAATGGACATCAATTACCAAAATTATGCTCTGAAATCCCCAAGTTTAATACTTAAACCATGAAAATGCCTAAGTACTAACCAAATAAGATTTTGAAAATTTATTTTCTACATCGTAAGGTGTGAAACTATGAGACCCACTCTATCAGATATAGAATGACCGTAATTTTTTATGTTTACAAAAATAAATTTATAATATTTAGAGTAATAAAATATAACCTTCCTGCCAAGATTGGCTTCATGTGCATGTCCACATGTTTTGATGTGAAAAATAATAGGAATGTGAATGTGTTATTATTTTTGTAATGTGAATGCATTTATTGATTAACCAAAATTTTCTCCATATACATGTTCACATGCTTTAATGTGTAAACCAACATTAATGTGATCACATTATTTTCTTTAAAATAATATTATCATGTTATGGCTTGATAAGTACCAAGCCATAATTCAAATAATGTGATTGTGTTATGTCAATAAAGTGATCACATTATGTCAATAATGTGATCATGGTATGTCAATACCAGGATCATTTTATGTCAATAACACGATTGCATTATCTAATATCATGATTGCATTATAGAAAATATCCAAGGAATTGTCCCCCAACTTTGTGCACTTACCCTTATTTGATAGGGTAAAAGTTATGGGTTTTGAAGATCCTGAAAACTTAATACAAAGGAGAGAAAGATATGTAATTTATGCATAAATGTGATGCCTCTACCAATGGAAATGGGTTGGGTACATCAAAAATAGGATCAACATGCCAAAATAAACAAATAAGTTAAACTAGAAAACTATTCTAACCAATCATAAACAATCGAGATACTTGATATTCAAGTCAGTATATCATCAACTCAATTCCCTGAAATGTCATACAAAAACTACATAATTATTTGAGGTAAAGAGTTAATAAATATAAAAATAAGAAGGAAAACTACTAAATATTTTAGGATATTTATGGATTTTATTATTTTTAAAAAACTTAATTCACTATATGGGAATGGATATGTTAAATTATGAGATACATCAAATAAAATTTATATAAAAAAATGGCATTTACTTATTTATAAATTATATGTAAGAAGGTATTATATGGTATCATTGTATTATATAAAATGTCAGTATCTTTGCCTATATTTCATAAATATACATATAACATATTTACAATGTTGAGTAAGTATACATTTAAATCAATGAGTTCATATGGCTAAGAAACCATGAGTAAGAGGCATCCACATTATCAAACTCACCCAAATTATGATCTTAGATTTATTCACTTGACTCTTAATGTTAGGTATCTAGAAGGATTTTTACTTTGGTGGATTGATATAAACAACCATCATCCTCACTAGTTGGAATAAAACCCTTTAGATAACTATGACAATTTTTGAACATCATTTATGAAAAAATTCTATAGACATATCTTCTTGGGAAGGGTCTACTAATATTGATGTTGATCAAATGGATAAAGGGAATGTGTGTCCATGGTGGTACCCCCTAAACCTAGGTGATAACTTAAAGCCTTAAAAAGGATTCCAAAAGGAAGATAAGAGGACTTGGGAAAAAATGTCATTGACAAAAGTATTGATAAATACAAAATTTTCACTCCTTGGAACCATTCAAGGTGAAGAATATTTACTTGAATATTCCAAATAAGGTAGTTAAAATATCCCATTATAAGATGGAAAAGTGTTTCTTAGTAAATCTATGTGTGCATGACCAAATATTAATGTCTTTAGAGAGTGGGATAAGAGTAAATGGAACCCAAAAGGATATATTGAAGTATTTAACAAAGAATTATTCTTCATCTCTTTTTAAAACCAAGTAACATGGCTCTTTTGAAACACAACTATTTTTAAGGAAATGGAGACCAAATCATAAATAAGTTTGAAATACCTAATATACACTTGATTCAAGAAATGGAATATGTGTTCATTGGTAAATTTATGGGTGAAAGGCCAAATATAAATGTCTTTAAATAGTGGGATAATAAGAAATGGAAGCCAAAAGGGCATAAAAAAGTATTTACTAAGGAATTATACTTGATGTCTTTTTAAGACCAATGAACATTATTCTTTTAAGCATAGATGTTTTTAACAAAATGGAAACCAAATCGAAAATAAGTTTGAAATACTTAATATCTAATTGATTCAATATATCCATATGTTATAAAGTCTGTTGACATGTATTAAGAATAAGTTTTCGAATAATGTTTTTTTTTTTTTTTGGCATGAGTTTTGTTAGAACCTGAAGATCACTAGAAACCCTCTCAAAATGTTTGGTGTAATTATAACCCATCTTATTTGGTTATGGATGTTTTTTATGTTTTTTGGAGGTCATACATGACCATATAAAGTTATGAAAATATATTTTATCATCTTTTTGGGTTTTTTCTATTTTTAGAAATTGTATATGTTTATAATCGGACATGAACTTCAATTGAAATTTGTTTGATAGGTTAATTTTAGTTTTTATAATATTTTTAAATATTTTAAGGGTTTTTTCATGCTTACATGTGAAACTTACTTAAAATAAAAACTAATGAAAATAGCAAGTCGAGGTTTTTTATTTTGAATTTTTAAAGTTTTAAATTTTGCATGTCAACTCCAATTCTAAGTTGAGGTTTATTTATGCATGTCTATGTAATTATGTTATTGATTATATATGAATCAATAAAGGTTATTATTTTAAAATTATTGTGCCTATTTATTTGATCATATTCTTGTTCGTTACATCTATATTCCAAATATTTATGAGATATTATAGACACTCAACAAACTATAAATTATGGGAGCACATTCCATGAAAGTGCAGTAAATCATATCAAAGACATAATATACATCATATTCTATGATAGAGTACATAATTTCAAAATTTTCACAATACACATTCAATAAAAAACATGACAAATAATGACACATTTATACAATTTACTAGGGGAACATGGTAGACATATGGATTGAATTTTCAAAGACTCAAGTACATATTAATACACACATGAATGCATATGCATATACTTGTGTAAAATAGTTACAATTTGACATATAGATGCATGTCAGTATATATCATTTTCCATAAAGTTAGGTATAATGATAATTATTCATGCATATTTTAGAAATTCAAAATAAAAATTCAAAAGGCATGAAACTTTTTTCACGCACATTTTAAAAGTTTAAATTTTTAGTTTAAAGAGCATGGTACTTGTTCATGCATATTTTCAAAGTTTAAATTTATAGTTTTAAAGGAAAATGGTTTTTTATTTTAATTAGAATCTAATTTTGATGTGGTCATGATGAGGGAATGAATACTATTCATTTTATTTCAATCATGTAAATATAATCTAGATCCATCTGTAGTGGTATGACAATCTATTAAGAGAAATGTATGTTTACATCTAACACCACTCAATGGCCTTGGCATAAATTCTATCAAAATTATTTTGTGGTTTCATATTATATTATAGGTGATATACATTAGATTCTAGTTGTGAATGAGGAATCCATAGAGGGGAGATTAGTATAGTGTTTGTCAATAAAACCAAATTAAATCAAACACACTAAACACTAACACCTCTATTCTAGACACTAGGGAGAGTATATGTAACAATCATATAATGAAAAGACAACTAGAAAATAAAATAAATCATCCTTTTACCTTCCTTGTAGCTTTAAAATGGCTTGTTGAATTGGCTTGCTTGGCTATGTGCTCAAGAAATCTTTGTCAATGAAGCTCCATTTGCTTTACCTTTCCTTTACACCTTGGCAATGTTGGTTGGCTTATCTTTGCTTGGATTATCAAATTGGCATGGTAACACTATTATGAATATTTCTTTCATATATTTTATCATAATAAATTTTCACCAAAATATCTTCTTGATCAATTTAGGTAAGGTCTTGTATTTATAGCTTCCAAAGTTAACTTTCACCAAAGTTGAGTTAGGTTAAGATTTAAGCATAGAATGAGTTCAAACCAAACCTAGGTGAGTTAAAGTTAACTCCATTTGATTTAAGGAGGGTAAATTTAATTATGATGTTTAATTAATAGGCAGGGCTCTCAAATTAGATTTTTTAGATACTTTGGGAGAGCTTGACAACTCATAAAGGTAATGATGAATAAACTTGATATTTTGAATTTTTGGATTTTTATTTTTGCATATTAATTAATTTCAAATGGATTATTTAGCTAAACATTAAATGTAGTTTAATTACTTGATTCATTTTTATTAGTATTTTATCTCTTTTAATAATTGTTCAAGTGCCTTATTTAATGGGTCCATAGGCCAAATTACTTGTTTTTAGGTTGTAAAGTGACTAGGGATGAATCCATGATAGGTTATTGTTGCGTGTGGTATACTACCCAAAATAGGGATGTATCAACATGATTTTGAACACTAATAAATAGTGTGAAGATAAAATAGAGACATTTAGTGATTCATAATTTTAATTTACAATATTTAGTAGATATTAGTCTAAAGTATGGTCAAAAGCCAGTTGTGGGGTGTATATAGTTTGCCCCTATTTGGGAAGGAATTAAAATATATAGAAATAATAACATATTCTCAAATAATGAAAAGGTGTTTAATGCCTAATTCCCCAATAAGAGATGGATAAGCCCTAAATTCCCCCTTGAGAGAGAGGGTGGAAAAAAAGGTCAGCAATTGGTCCCTTGAAAGAAAGAAAATGAAGGGACCTAAATGTGAAGGGGGGTAGAAAAGACTAATTTTCTAAAATATGGTTATAATCAGTGGAATAGTGAGATGCCCCAAATGGGTAGATAAAAAAGATGATTTTCCCAAAGATAGTTATAATCATCGGTAGAGCGAGGTACCCTAGTTGGGAAAATAAAAACAATGATTTTATAAAAGGTAGTTATAATCATTGGCATAGTAAGGTACAAAAATAAGTATTTGCCCAAAGGCAGTTATAATCATTAGAAAAAGGAAAAGGTAAAAATATTATTATTTTCCCAAAGGTAGTTATAATAATTAGTAAAAGAAAAACATGCCCTAGCTGGGTGAATAGACATAATGATTTGCCCAAAGGTGGTTATAATCATTAGCATAATGAAAAAATACCCTTGCAAGGTAGGATAATGATAAGGATTCACCCAAAGGTGGTTTTAATCATTAACATGTAGATAGATTAAAAGACAATGATTTTCCCAAAGACAATTTTAATCATTGTCACTATAGTTAGAACAATATGTCAAATTAGAAACATGGGGCTTATTGATTGAATATGTACTCATAGATTAAGAATAAGATGGTACAGAGGAGAAAGATGAACTTGAGAAACCTGCTCATGTGGAGATACACATCTTGATGAACAAGGATTAAAATTCATTCATGATTTATTTACTTTGTATGTGGGGGATATGAAGGTAGATCAAGAATTTGTCAGGTGACCAAGAAGAAGTACCATGGCATCATTGATTGTAAGATTCCCCAAGATGATGTTTTTTATATCACTTGATGGTATTCACCATGATATAAAACACCATGATAACTTAGCCAAAATATTCATGAGGACTGACATGTGATCCAATAAAAAAGTGAAAACCATGTACCAATAATAAAAACCATGATGACAATAGTGACATATGAATATGAATGGACTTAAGTATAATGTGAAAGGAATCACCTAATAAATGTAGGCATACTAAGTCAAGGCATAAAAACAAAAGAAAAAAACATACAGATAAAACACCAATAAATAAAAAAGCAAAATAAAACACTGAGAAACAAAACAATCAAAACAAAAATCAAACAAACATAAATAATGGTTAATCACAATGTTAGCACAAATATAAAATAAATTATTCATGCATGTGTAATAGAGGTGTTACCATTGGTGATAAGGTGACCCTAAATGTATTTATAAGTAGTAGCATAGAGTGGAACACATATTTATGAAAAGGGAGTTATAATAAGTAACACTTGTAATGGCCCAAAATAAAAAATGAAGGATGCAACTACCAAACCACTATCATACTGGTCTAAGATATTGCCTTTGTCTAGAATACATAATCAACTATTGAAACTTCATTTTAATTCTATTTTGATATGTTTTTGAAGAACTAATGGAATGGAACCAAATCAAAGGGTTGGGGAGGGAGGGTAAATATAACCTTGATAAATAGAGAAGGTATGTTTGAATGGTAGTTGATATGATACAAAGAAGATGAAAATATGATATAATGTAAATGTGTCTCATAGACAATATTTTTCTCAAGTGAAATAACACTTAAGGTGTATGATGTTCATTGGCTCAATAAGTTCATCTCTATCTAGTGTAGTGAGCTTGTACGCTCTAGAGCCATAGTTAGCAATAACAACATATGAGCTTACCTAATTGGATTTGAACTTTCCCTTCTCCTTTTTTTAGTTGTGGTATTTTTTAGGTTTTCTTTGATAACAAGATCACCAAGATCTAACTCTATATGTTTGACTTGCCATTTATATTGGCCACAAAATCTATTTTGGTATATTTGAAGGCTATGAATAGTGGCCATGAATTTTTCATCAAGTAACTCTATCTCTTATAGGTGAGAAACTTTGTAATATTCATAACTAAAAACATGTTTTAATGTGATATACAAAGAAGGTAACTTGACCTTGATGAGAAGAATGGCCTCAATGCCATAGAATAGGGTATGTAGTGGATCCTATTGCAGTATAGTAATTAGTGTGATATGCCCAGATGGCATAGAAGATTTGGAGGTACCAATTGTGGTCAACATCATTGCCATTCTTTTTAAGGATGTTGACAATGTTTTTATTGGATGCATCTACCTAGCCATTACCTTGTGGGTAATATGTAGTAGAAAAATGTTGGGTGATGTTGTACTCAACAAAGAGTGATTAAACAACCTTATTCTTAAATTATCTATCATTATCAGATATAATTTCAAATGAAATACCATAGTAGTAGATGAGATGGTTAAAGATGAATTTGGAAATCTATTTCTAGTCATGTAAGGGAGATGTATAGCTTCAACCCACTTATTGAAATATTTAGTGGTGGTAAGGATGTGTTTATGGACATTAGATGAGGTAGCATTAATCTTCCCAATAAGATAGTTTCCCCACATTGTAAAAGGCCATGGTCTAATGGTCAGTTTTAATGTTTTGTCTAGGGCATGAATCAAATTGCTATGCCTTTGTCATTTGTCAAACCTTTTGATTTAATCAGTTACATATGCTTCCATATTTGGCATATAGTAACTAGTATGTAGGACATTTTTGGCTAGGATGGCCTTGTTAGTGTTGGTTGCACATACTCCTTCATGAAATTCTTAAAATGTTAATTTTGATTTTGTTAAATTTAAAAAATGATGTAGAGTTTCATCAAAGCTAAAGTGATAAAGTGTTGGGATGAGTAGGGTATATTGAGAGGCTTGATGTGTAAAGGCATTTTGATGTTTACATGATAGTTTTGAGGTCATGATATGGTCGTGAAGGTAGTTAAATAGGTCTGAGTACCAAATAGACATGGGATCAAAAATATCACAGATCATTATGATGATTGAAGGTTCATGAGTAGGTGCTATAAGATTTTTAATGAGGAATTGACATTATTTTTTCTTGTCTATGTGGTAGATCAAAGAGCCAATGGTGGCAATGGCATTCATTGTCCTATTATTATCCTAAGGTATCTATTCAAACTATATATTGGCAATCTATTATTTGAGAGTATCCACTATGGCCTTGTATGGGACCAACTTGTCATCTTTGGTTTAAAAGTGGTTTATAACCTAATTTATTATTAAATAAAAATCACCATAAACTATGAGATACTAAATATTCCATTGTACTACTTAATGAAGACCTAAAATGAGTGATTTATATTCAGCCATGTTGTTAGTATAAAGAAATTTGATATGGAATGATTAAGGGATAAGGTCCCATTTTGGTGTAATAAACAATAGGCCTACCCATAATCCATGCAATGTGAATGATCCATCAAAAGATAGCTTATATTTCTTCTCATCAGGACATGCTTCTATGATGGTCATGATGGACTCATCTAGAAATTTAATAGTGAGTGGTTTGGTATCTACAAGGGGAGCTTTAGCAAGCTAATCTACAAGTACTTGTCCCTTTATAGTTTTTTGGTTCACATATTTGATCTCAAACTCACTTAAAATCATGATCTATTTAGCCATAAAACCTTGTAAATTAATCTTTGATAGTATATATTTGAGTGGATCTACTTTGGAAATAAATATGGTCTTATTTTTAGGCATGTAATGATTCAACTTCTAGGCTACAAAGACCATAGCTAAATAAGTTTTTTTTCTATTGGCATATAGTTGTGTTCATATGCAACCAGTGTACGACTTAGATAGTACACAACATGCTCTTCCTCATTATCATCATGTTGAGCTATAAGTGTGCCCAGGGATTCATTGGTGGTAGATAGTTACAATAGAAATGGCTTTCCTAACATTGGTGGTAATAAAATAGGTAGATTGGAAAGATATTCCTTTAGGTGTTGAAAGGATTTATGGTAGTCTTCATCCCAAATAAATGTAACATATTTCTTCAGTAGGTGTGTAAATGAATAGATTTGTAAACTAATTGTGAAATGAAGCATCTAATAGACTAAATTATCCCATATAAACTATGGAGTTTCTTTAAATTAGAATGTGTAAAAATATCAATAATATTTTATAATTTGACAAAATCAACTTCAATGCCTCGGCAAGAGATGATGAAGCCTAATATTTTGCCTAAAGTGATACCAAATACGCACTTCTTGAGATTAAGTTTGACCTTGTATTCACAAAGTTTCTCAAATATTCTTCATATCACAACTAGACAATCAACATAGGTGTTTGATTTTGCCAATATGTCATCAACATAGTCTTCAACAATATCATGAATTATTTCATGACATATGGTGGTCATGGATCTTTGATATGTGGCCTCAACATTCTTGAGGCTAAATGGCATAATGTGATAACAAAATGTTCCCCATGAAGTGGTGAACTTTGTGTTGTATTGGTCTTTTGGTATGATTCTGATCTAATTGTGCCCTAAAAATCTATCCATAAGTGAAAACATTCCATACCCCACTATGGATTCAACTATCATGTCTTTATTAAACAAAGTAAATTCATCCTTAAGGAATTCCTTTTTAATGTATATGAAATCAATGTAGATTCTAATTCTATCAAGCTTCTTACTAATAAGAACAACATTTGAGATCCACTCTCAATAGTCGATCAGTTGGATGCATCTCACTTCTAAGAGTTCTTCCAAATCTATTTACTAGTATAAAAATATGAATATGATATTACAAAATTTATGCTTCACAAGTTTCGCATCAGGTTGCACAAAAATATGGTGTATAACCAAGGGAGGGTCTGAACCAGGAATCTCTAATAGGCCCATTAAAAAATGTCAACAAATTCTCTCAAAAAGGTTATAAAAACTTTGCATTCCTCCTAAGTGAGGGATGTGCACAATCTGATCCATTTCAGGTCATCCAGAGTCCTGATGTTGACTTTTATAGTATCTTCTACAAGAAGTGTCAAGACATCTTCTAGAATGGTTGGCAATGATGTAAATTAGCCTAAAAATGTAAATTCCTCAGGTTGAACTAGTTTTTCAATCTCTCCTAAACATGATGAATATGATTCTCCTAATGGAAATAATGGCCAAGTCACAAATACTATAGGAAATTCTTGGGTAATTTGATCAAAAGCATGTTTTTCTTATGAACTAAACTTAGACCCAAAGGCAAGTTCATTATTGGTGGTCTCCTGAGCTTCATTTGAGTAAAGGCGAACACCCTCATCTAATGGCACTTGAAACAGGTTTTCACCAAAAGAATGGTCTTTCTACATTTACTCGAGTCCAAAAGTGCCTCAAAGAGGTTTTCACTTTAGAACCTCATTGTCTTATAATTTTATTTTTGGCTAAAGGTTTTCATCCATTCTCCAAAATAGGGTGTAGAATCCAATGTGATAGAGAACCCTTGTCTCTTAGGCCAATAAAATCAAAAAAGGACTCATCATTCTCAAAATTGGCTATAGGTACTATGGATTCTTGTTGGTACTAGCCTATAAGTTGAGGTTGATAAAGAAGAATTAGGTTACATTTGATTACTAGGGTGATGGTATAAATGGTATGTGAGTTAAATAGGTTTCTATTGGCAAGGTTTTCATAAATGTTTTGATAAAAATCTATTTTATTTTTGGCATTGTCATCACTAGAAGTTGCCATTGGAACATGAATAAGATATATGTGGTCACCCCTAGGAGGTTTAAATATGAGACAATAAGTTCTTTTGGACTAAATTATAGAAATTGGCTCAAGAATACCCTGTTAATTTAGCCTAAGGCCTCCTCTTTCATAGGCTTAGTTCTCCATGATCATGTTAGGGATGGGATATTTTACATTTTTATATCAAATGACCAAATTATCATTACACAACTAGGATTCATCATTGGGAAGTGGGTCTTCTTATTGGCTAGTGGTCAATGTGAAAATGATAGGACCTAGACTATGAAGTTTACCTTTTATTTTTCATTTCCATTCCATGTAGGGTTGCCTAGATTTAGTCTTTCATAGGACTTGGGTTTATGTGGAAGTTTAGAAATATGGAATGTGTCATGGGTCAAATACTCTCTTGGGCCATTGGATATCCTTTGTCTTTATCCTCCTTGGGTATGGGATCTAGGATAAAATGGTAGTTGTAACTTTCATACTCAACTTCTAAATGTTTTAAATGTTCATAGGGCTATAAATCTCCATTGAAAATGACCTCCATGCTTGAGTGCGAGAACTTGAGACAATGGTTCAATGTTGAAGGGATTGCACAAATTTCATGTATCCAAGGTCTACCCAAGAGCAAATTCTATGATAAGTCTAGGTCCAAAACATGGAAAAGCATATCATGGGTCAAGGGGCCAACAATACTAGAAAGCTTATGGATCTTTATGATTCCCAGTCTTCATTGTCATAGGCTTTTATAATAATTTTTTCCAACTATAGATTGGTTGTTATATTTTTAGATGCTTGATGAGTTTCAAAGACACAATATTTAGGCCCAATCCAGTGTCTATGAGGACTTGTTTGACTTTGTTTTATGTGATGACAAATTCAATGTACAAGGGATTGTTTTAGAGAGGGCTAAGGGATGACATATAACTTTAGTCAAAGGTCAACCATTGGCTTGGGGCTAGATGTCTAACCAAAACTTAGAATTTGTTTAGGGTTATATTATTGGAAACTTAGATTGGCCTATGCGTTCTGTTAAGATGTTGTTGTGGATAGTAGATGTACATAATAAATCCAAAATGGAGATTTATACAAGTGAATTTTGGAGTTATTACACAATGTGATATGTATTTTCCTTATAAGTGAAAAATGGATTGTTCTTAGCCAACACAGTGGGTTGGATTGGCTCATTAGGTGGAGGTTGTGGGCTTGGTATGGTAATCTTAGGTTGTCAAGTTGTGATTAAACAATAAAGATTAGTATAAGACCATTGTAACTTGACTATGATGGAGATGGGATAGATAAGACAAGTCTTAATTATTGGTGCATTTGGTTGTGATCATGGGGCAATATTGAGTTATCGATATAATGTCTTGAAATAGTAATCCGTTTTTATTATTGCATTGGTTATAGTCTCACACTAAGGAAAGATTTTTAGCATAAGTGGATTGACTAGTATTATTTAGAAAAGGTCTTGGTCTATAAACACTTGGTCTATGATTAAAGGTGATAATTGAAATTCTACCTCTCACAATATGACCTACAAATTTGTTGTAGTCATGTGAAATTGCAGGTAAGTCTATTGGTTTTTGGAATCATTTTGGCCTTAGTTATTCTCATTTAGTTGATGTTGTTGTTGTTACTACTGATATTATTATTTTTGTCATGGTGGTTGTTGATACATTATTATTTTTGTTATGTTTTGATTTGTTTTTATTGTTGATTACTATTGTTATATTGTGAAAAAGGGTTTTGGTAGATGCCTAGGTTATGATAGGACATAGATGCTCTATTATCCAATGTAATATCCCCATTTTCCAACATGTTTTCAATAAGATTATTTAAGTGCACACAATAACATATTTTGTGTTCATAAACATGATGGTATTCATATAACTCATGTTTTATATACCAATATGGATATGGAATACCCTTAGGATAATGCTTTAGAATTAGATGACTAATCATATTAGTCAGGGCTAGATTTTGCAACACTGCTTTGATATGTTCACCATGGTCATTAAATACTTGAGGAGTGGGTATTATTCTTGGAGGAGGGATTTACAAAGGTGGTGGTATCTACATTTATGGAGATAATCTAGGTTGATGCATAGACTGAATAGGTTACTGATGAGGAGTAAGTAACATTTATGGTATAGGTTAATTAAATGATGTTTGTACCATTTGTAAATGGTGTAAATTAGTTTTTTCATTTCTAAAAACTTTTTTATTACTATTATATTTCTTGGATTTCTCATAGTTACTAGCGTAGGCTAGTGTCAATGCTTATGATTAAACTTTGTTAGGGTTCTAACATGGGCATACACCTTGTTTTTACTTTTGATTCTGGTCTGAGGAGGTTAGATTTATAATCCATTTTTTAATAAGGGCCCTTTCAATTTGTAAACCTTTAGTGATTATCTCTTTAAATTTATACACACACTGAAGCTCTAGATGATAGGATATCTGATTATGCAAATTTTTAGTAAACACAATAGCTAATTTTTTATCTTGTAAGTTGTGGGTGAAGTGATTAGCAATCATTCTCCAGCATTGTAGGTAGCTTGTAAATCTCTCATTAGCTTTTTGCTTGTCCTAAGTCAAATCCACTAATGAAATCTCATTCTTGAGATTATAGGAGAAATGTTGCATAAATTTGTTTGAGAGGTCATCAAAATTAGATACAAAATTCTTTGGCAATTTGAGGAACCACTCCAAATCCTATCCTACTAGACTTCAGGGAAATAAAAGGAATAGCTAAATGTCACTATTAGCCATTAGCTAGAAAGTGACAAAGAAATCTGCTAAATGTGTTGTAGGGTCTCCTTTATCCTTGTATTTATCATATTTTGGTGGTTCATCACCTGGATGAAATGGTATCTATAGATACTCCATGTTGAATTAATATAAACATATGTCATCTAACTTGAATTTCTTGGTCTACTTCCCTACTTGAATGATAGTAATTGCATCCTTCATTTATTACAATTATTGGTCCAAGAAATTGGATGGTTTATTTTTTGAGGTGATGGATAGGTGGTCAAGGGTGGATTACTTTGACCTAGGTATAATGGAGGTATGGTTTGTTGTAGAATGTTGGTTTGATGGGTAAACTAACCAAAAATATGCATCCATAGATTGGGATGTGATTGTTGAAATTACATGCGTTGTTGGGTTATATTCTAATTTGGATTTAGTATATAACCTTGGTTTTGAGGTAATTAGGGTTGTAATGGAAAGATATGGCTTTGGGCAAGACATTGTGCCTATTGAGGTTGAGTAGGGTCTTACTACCGACTAGTCAAATCTAGATGAATAAAGGGAACTTATTATGGACCCAGACCTTATCTTTGGATCTATGGCATGTACTGAGTAAAAGTTAATTGATGCCTAATTGATACTTATTAGATAGTATTACCTCTTTGTTTCACAAATGCGTGTTGTAAACTATATGCTTGTTGGATGTTTGGTATTTGTCTTTGACCAATAGGAACATGTTGTTCATTAGGCAATGTTCATGATTGTAAAGGTATATTGGTATGTTATTATAGAGGTATGTTTACTATTACCTATCAAGGTGGAATATTTTTTACCCCCTATTGAGGTGGCATAATGTTCTTCCTCTATTATAGTGTTATATTAGATTGTCCCTATTGTTGTCAAACATTAGTTATCACCTATTGAAGTGGGTAATTTTTGTCACTTGTTTTTGAACCAAAACACTAACTGGTACTTGGTTACTTAATCCCTTTAGTTGCATAATTGAAGAAGTATCTAGTTGAAGATTAGAAGTAACCTATTATAATTAGGACATAAGAGTTCCTACCCCCTACTATTGTGAACCACTTATGGTTTTGGTTAAAGGCACTTATTGTTGTAGACTATTTATTGGTGTATTTAAACCACTTTGTTCTAGATTGGAAGAAACTTACATCTTATCTATCATGCTTGGCACATTGTTCTACGTAGAAGTTAATATCACATATTTAATATATGGGACATCATACATATCACCAAATAGTGTGTTCTATGAAAATGGGTTTATACCCAAATTATCTTGACCAATCAACTCAATTAGCACTCCTATTGAAGGAGCTAACTCTATGAGTGAAGCATTTGACATGGTCATGGCATTAAAATTGTGCAATAGATTTAAATAGGTTTAATATGCTTGTTGAATTTATATAAAATGTTCCTCCATGAGACCCTTTCTTTTTACAAGCATATTCGGATCTTGATACTTCATAAGCAATTGAGGATAACTAGTAGAGACATGGTCAATGGTTTGGGTATAAGGCATGTTTAGAGGCACTCTAACTAGACTAGGTGAATTTTCATGGGGGGGATCTACTAGAAACTTGGTCCCTATCTTTGAAACTCTAACCAAAACCTTTTCCTTATTTTCAATCAAGTGGTGATAAAAAAAATAAGGATAATATGTTGATGACATAGTAACATAATATGATTGTCATTAAACTTGTTCTTTAACTAATAGTACATTAATAAGGTATTGTGTGGTTTGTTATTAGTCTTGTTTTTAATAGGGGGTGTGTTAACCAAATAATTAGATAACATATCTTGAATTTGTTCCCCAAATTAAGTAGTGTAAGGAGGATATGGATCCATCTCACAAACTATATCATCACCGTATGGGTCTTGAAAAAAGTTATCATTCATGACCATGTTATCATAACCTAGATTATACATGGATCCACTACGAGTGTAATGAGACATATCCAAATCAATGACCAACGTTTCACAAAGAAGGTGTCGATTTATACAAACTCTTAAAAACAAGGTCTAAAAGACTAAATGTCTAAATTTGGTAAGACTTGGTCTAGAAATGGAGTTATTTCTCCAAAATATGTAATGATAAAATCGATATAAAATGATCTAATTTCAAATGTCTCACACAAATGGTCAATTGAATGGATAAACCTGAAATGCCAAACTTGGTAAAAAATTGTTTCAAACACTCTAATCTAGGTCTAAAAATGGAAAAGGTTGATAGGTCTTTGGGAACAAGGCACAAAGCTAGGTTTCAAAAACAAAACTAGGTTTAAGACAAACAAAGAATTGATAGGTCTTTTAGAAACATGACACAAAATCTATAATTGACGCAAAGTAGGTTTAAAAAGGTAAAATAATTAATCTAACAAAGTTGAAACACTTGGACTAAAACTAGGCATTCAGATCCAAACATAGACTTGACCTTTGGAAAAGCAAATTGGACTTTAAGCACATGAAATATAGACCACTTCTCAAATTTAGGCATAAATATCATTAAAACAAGCAAGGAATTAGTCCAAGTTGCACAATCTAAAAGCGAGAGGTAAATGACTAAGCCAAAATTATGTGAGGCATAGGCATAAACCAATCATGTTTGAATTTGAAATTATCAAGACCAATTTTGAATTCCATTTCAAAGTCTTGGTTTTTAAATGGATAATAAATTAGACAAAAATAGACAACATAACTAAACTAGGCATAGACTAAGAACACACACATGATTTTGAAATTGTGATTGGATGCAAGGCAACAAGTATTTGAAATAATACATGAAGTGTAATGATGTTATATTTATATAAATGTATGATAAATGGTTTTTTCAAAATTATAAGGCACAAAAAATTGGAATGAAATGGGTAGTGTAATGATGACCTTTTCAAATAATTGACATGCACGCATGCACGCGCGTACACGTACACACGCACACACACACACACACACACACACACACACACACACACACACACACACACACACACACACACACACACACACACACAAAAGTTTGATAAATGACTATGACAAAGTGTGGAATCAAACATAAGACATAACACTTATTTATACAAAAGAGTGATGTGCAAAAATGACTTGTTTTAGATGTGGTTTAAACAAACAAGTAGCTTTGACTCAAATCAATGCAAGTAAAAAGGGAAATCAACAAAAATACATAAGTTTGTTGCCCTAATCCTAAAAATTGATAAGGTGAATTTGTACTATCTATATACTTACTCTTGAGAGGAAATTATGTTGATAATCCAAACATTTAAAAATGTATGAAAATTAGGATTTTTAGGCCCCATCTTCTCTCAATAGTTTGTACGATGACATGGAACTTCAAGATACTTGCCCTGCATTGACAGTATATCCGTGGTAGTGGGATTATCTAAAAACTATCAATTTAAGTACATTTTAAATGGTCCCATATGCATGTTTAAAACAAGGGAAAAATACATCTTTTGGATTTGTATTAACCGTCTTGTTGTGAAAAGGTCTTATCCTTTTCGCAACCACTACATCTATCAATTATTTAGTTAGTGTGATATCTGAGTTAAACCTACGTTCTGAAGTGGTCTCTTACTAACAAAGCTTGTTTAACCAATCAAACAAGCATCCTAATAAGTTTATCTCAATTTATATACCCCTACTATGGATTGGGGTTGAATTGATGCTAGAAGATGAATTTATGGGTCAAAACTTCCCTAGAGAACTCATGCGGAGGTGATGAACTCCTTCCCACAAGCCAAGATGTATAAAATAAAAATTGAGTAGGACTTTAGGGACATTTTAAGATCAGATAAATCACTCAGGTTTTGGGGAGGGCCTTAGTGAATTTCTTTCCGTACTTTTGGACAAAGCAAAAAAAGTAGAGTAAAATATTTTTGATCACCTAAGCTTCCTAAAAGAGATGGGGGGATAGCATACACACTACACTTAGCTTGTGAAAAAAACACAAAATACTAATCACAAAATTAAAAATTCTTATGGCAATTTAACTAGAGTATGAGTTCATTCTTTTTAGCACCAATCGAAATAGTATATGAATTTTAGCCCCTTAGCATTGCTTGAGAACCTATAAAAATGAAAATGACTTAAGTAAAAGATTTTAAAACATTAAATGCAAATGTGAGTTTGAATCTTAGAGTGTTAAAAATGTATTTCCTTGGTCTTTAGGCCCTGAAAAAAGTGTTAGGGGGTCCTTATGATTAGAATTTATAAACAAATAAGAAACTGACTTTTATAATTTAATTCTCGAGTTTCTTATGATTTTCACATAGTGCAATACCATAGATACACAAAGAAATACTGTAACTTTCCTGTAAAACTAGAACAAGTTAATGCAAAATCACAATTGTCTGTAAAATAAATTGTTAGCATAAAACTATAACTATACAATGCAAAATCACAACTGTTAAAACAATAATGCAATTGGGAAGGCAAAATTGTAATTGAAATGTTAAAAATGCAACTGATAAAGCAAAACTACAACTGGCAATGAAAAATTATAACTAAGAATTCAAAACTATAACTAAGAATTTAGAACTACAACTAATCATGAAAAACTTTAATTAGGCATGCAAAAATATAAAATGCATGAACAATTAACTTAGGCATGCAAAACATACCTGGGCATGCAAAAATGTAACTAAGGGTTTCAATAACACAACTAAGCATGAAAAAATGTAAGTATGGGTTACAATAACATGTTTCACAAGGTCAATATCAAAATTCACCCATAAAACACACTTGGTTAATGCAATTATGCTTATTTTAAGGCAAAACAGTAACTATTAAGGCAATAATGCAACTATTAAGCAAATATCATAGATTTTAAGATAAAACCAAAACTACCAAATACAAAAATGTAAATGCAATATCATTACTTCATAGTATAATATTTCTACTTCACAGTGAAAAAACATGATTACATGGAGCAAAAATGTAACTACATAGAGTAAAAATACAACTTCCTGTGTAATGTCTGTGAGCTTCAATTTTTCACATTTTTGGTTAGCAAGTTAGGATTTTGACATGAAAAAATGTTAGAAAAAGGTCTTAAAATTCCATGGGAAGAAATTTTTGGGGTATGGGTCCCACCAGATGTGCCATCATGTGAAAAAATGAATCCATAGAGGGGAGATTAGTATAGTTTTAGTCAAGAAAACCAAATCAAAACAAACTAACTAAACACTAACACATCTAGCCTAGACACTACAAATAGAATATGTAATAAGCATATAATGAAAATATAATTAGAAAATAAATAAATCATTCTTTTAATGTATTTATATCTTCATAATGACTTTTTGAATCAGCTTGCTTGGATATGTGCTCAAGAAATCTTTCTCAATGGAGCTCCATTTGCTCCATATTTCCTTGGCACCTTGGTAATGTTGGTTGGCTTAGCTTCGCTTGGCTTATGAAATTGGCATGGTAACATTTATATGAATATTTATTTCATTTATTTTAGCATAATAACTTTATGCCAAAAGAGCATATTGATCAATAGTTACGGCCTTATATTTATAGCCTAGAAAGTTAACTTTCACCCAAGTTGAGTTAGGTTAGGATTTAAGCATGGAATAAGTTCAAACCAAACCTAGGTGACTTAAAGATAATTGTAGTTGAGTTAAATAGGGTACATATAATTATGATTTTCAATTAATAGGCATGACTCTCAAATTATATATTTTTAGATACTTTGGGAGAGCTTGAGAACTCATAAAGGCAATGATAAAGAAACTTGATATTTTGAATTTTTGGATTTCCATTTTTAGATATTCATTTATTGTAAATGGATTATTTAGCTAAGCATTTAATTTGGATTAATTATTTGATTCCTTTTGATTATAATTTTATCTCTTTTAAGAATTTTTCAAGTGCCCCACTTTATGGGTCCATAGGCCAAACTACCAGTTGTTAGGTCATAAGGTGACTAGGGATGAATCTATGATAGGTTATTGTTGAGTATAGTATAACACTCCAAATAGGGATGCCTCAACATG
>JARHVA010002633.1:1280000-1340000 GCA_037957365.1 Torreya grandis | reverse complement strand
CAAGTTGGAGTCAATTTTATTATTTTATGAGTACTAATGATGGGTATTGTTAACCATTTTTTACCCCTAGATCAAAAAGTTCAACCCATTTTATTTTAAAATTCTTTCATACAACTTCCCAATATTTTAGATGGTCACATTGGTCTTGTAATATTTAAGTGGTCAATTGAATCCTTGTTTAACATTGTTTAAGGTTTTGATCTCTTCATGTAATTGTATAGTTTTCAAGGTCATTCAAGAATAAATGTTGATTTCCCATGTGTGTTCAAGTCATGTAATTGTAATGAGTCACCATATGAGGTTTATTCATGTCTTTGAGGTCATTTAACCATGCATTAGTCATCTACCACATTTGTCAATGCACTTCAAGCTTTATAAATCACTTCTTAAGCCAAATTTGAGATATTGTATGTATTTTTCAAAATGACAAGTATATAAAGAGATTTTATACCTGCATGGTATCAATAAGTGGTCATATAATGGTTATAGTAAAAAAACCTTGCAGTCTAACATATAAAATATAGATAATCACTCAAAAGAAGGCAATTTTCAATCACTTGTATAGTCATGAGGGTCCAAATTCATGTGAAAATGTGTATAAGGGTGTATTTTAAGCTTTTTAAAGTCATTCACATGGAAAATAAGATGCCATAGGTGCAGATAGGTGAACAAATATAGGAAACCAATCATAAACTTAGTCAAGTTCTTCACAAGCTCAATAAAGCTAGAGGTTTATATTTGGTTCATGAACATACAGATGAATTAGAAAAAATGATCCTAGGCATAATAGGGACCCAACATGGATTTAAAATTCATGAAGATATTTTAGGGTTTAAGAGGATGAGCTATATGAATCATCATTAACAAGATAGGTGATCAAAAACCCTAGTAAACCCTAAGGCTTAAGTTTCTTCATCAAAATGACAATTTGAATATCAATGGGTGATTTATAAGGATTGGGTGTTTTTTATTAGTTTATAAAATATTCCCACATTGATAAATCTAATATGAATATCCTATGAATGGTTATTAGGAGGGTGATATACTCACTGGCTACCAAGAGACTAAGAACAAATCCTATGAATGTGTAAGGAATTTTGGTTATCCTAATAGATAAAATTCACCTTATAAACACCTAAATGATCCCTCAATATTTCATGATAATATTTCCAAGACAAAATTTTATCACATGCACATGCATAATAAAATGAGGATAAAATGGCCCATTTTCATCACTTACAAGCCTGATATATCAAATGAAGAAGAAAAGTATGTAATAGATGAAATTAAAAGTGCAGAGAACTCTATAACCATGTTGAGGTAATGATGGGATTTAGAGTATATTTTTAAGACATTAGAAAAATCTATAAACTCAATTAAGGTTATTAGGATCATAAGAAGCACCTACAACTAGTCATAGAACCACTCAGGCCTAGTGATAGTCAATTGAGCTTGCAAAAAGTTTTATTCCATGATTGAATAAGTATAAAGGTAATATGGCATAGTGAAAAATTACCTTAATTTCTTTGAAATATTGAAATGGATTCACAAGGTGAAGTTCATAGGTAAATCCTATAAAGCTTAGATAAACCATGAGTCTAGTTTCACACACCTCAGGCTTGAGATCACTTACTTAAGCATATTGAAGGATTTAATGGTTTGAAAAACATGTGAAGTTGGATGAAGTTTCCTAATGGATTTAGGGTCTTGTTAAAGCTTACTCTGATCTTCTATAATGAGAAAAACACCTATAGTGCTCTCAAAGTACCCTATTTGAGAGATAGGTAAGCAACATGATTATTGTGCCAACTCTAATGGGCCTCTAAAGTACTATTTATATTCTATAGGGATCCAAATAACATTTAAAACATATTAATACTCCACTCACTATGTATATAAGAGGAATTGAGCCTTTAATGAGTCAATTTATAGTCATGAAGACTCTGCAAACCTATAAGTCCATCCTCGTAAGCAAAAGAATGAGAACTGCCTAAAAATTATTCCTCTATCGGTGATTATAAACATTTTATGAATGGGCCTACATGTTCCACAAGTTTACCACAACCCTCTAAGTACATGTAGCAATGACAGTTCACCTACAACAGTGCCTCCATACTTCAATTAACAGACTATGTATAATATAGATGAGAGGGTCAAATGGATTTATCAAGAAAAACAATATGGTTAAAATGATTCAAGGAGTGATTCTCATACTCATAAATGTGGAAAATTAATGAGGATAACCACATACGTGACAAAAAATAGGAAATGTAGTAGTGAGGTCTGTAGGCCTCTATTCTCAAACCCGTACCATTGGAAAGATCAACCTAAAGGATGAAAGGAGATTGAATAAGGATTAAAACTAACTTTATAGGTTTGTAAGAGAGTTAAGGATGTGAAATAGTTAATGTTTTTCTAGGAAAGAACCCTAATTGGCCATTTTGGCCTAAAATTCTCTCTAAAGTGCATAAAATGCTTACTTATCATCTGAGAGCCTCAAAGATTCACTTAGAAATATATGGAAAAGTTTCATGGGATATTGATAACCTTGGGATAGTTTAATATACTTGTGCACTTGTATTTTGTTTCATTGTTTTAGGATTTAAGGCCCCAACATTTATGAATAATTGTTAAGAACCTGAACCACTCTAAACCCTCATAAAACCCTAATAGGAACCCAATGAGAGAGATTGGATTCCTAAGTGATTTAAATACATTTAATTGCCTTTGAAACCACCTAAAA
Organism: Torreya grandis; assembly: GCA_037957365.1. Lineage (NCBI taxonomy): Eukaryota > Viridiplantae > Streptophyta > Pinopsida > Cupressales > Taxaceae > Torreya > Torreya grandis. The sequence goes on along the minus strand of JARHVA010002633.1, from coordinate 1,337,257 downwards.
ATTATTCCTCATTCTAGGAAGACACTCAAAATTATATTTTTGTACATGCACCTATATAGTTTTGTTTTTATGAGTTATGGGGCTCAAAATAGGGTGTTTGATCCTCAAAACAGAGGAAAAACATTGGGGAAGGTGGATTGAGGTGTATTATATATCCTAAAGTATACAAATACATACTTTTAACCCTAAAAGTGTCCCTATAAGTCTGATTATTAAAGGAAGTGTGAGAATGCTTGTAAAAGACTAGGTTTTTTGGCCATTTCTTGGTTCACCTAACTATACAAGGTTTTAGAAGTCTAAATTTGACATGGAACATGGTCATTGGGTCCTAAAAGTGAATAAACACTTATTTAGTGTTTCACATGTGTGGGAGATAGATGGATCCAAAACTTAGTTTCTAGGCTTAAAGGCCAAATTGAGGCCTAAATAGAGAGAGAAATAGGTGGATAAGTGTACTTGCATTAAATTTCTAGTCATGAAATTTGGTAGAGAGATGTAAGAGAATAATAGGTACTCAAAAATAATCCTACTTCAAGGACCATATATGTATTTTTCTAAACAAGGATATTTGTGTGTTTTCAAGGCTATAAGGAATTAAGGACAAGTATGAATATAAGTACAAAATGAGGTCTTTGAGAATGTTTGATGACTCCAAGAGAGTTCAATCAGACTTGTCAAGATATAAAGAGGTATATCATAGAGAATATTTTAATTCATAAGGATAATATCAAGATTAAAGGATTTTTATTGAAATAGGTGTAGTAAGATCAATTAGATTTCAAGGCACCCAAAGAGTTATGTGATTATCACAACTAAAATGTTAGTAAAAGAGAACTCTCAAATATATGTAATGTGTCAAAGAGGAAGGCTGAGGGTAGTTAATGGTGGTTTTATGACCAATAATTTCATTTGTCATTCCTCACAAGCCAATATTGGCATTTTTGAATGGATGTTGAATCGTTGAAGAAATGAACTCTCCTACACCAATTATCTTGAAAAACATGATTAGTAAAAGCAACACATGCCAAAAAAGACCTTATGAGACTATTATATAGCCTATTTTATTTTGTAACTTGATATTTCATGAAGGACACTTGTCAATTACATATTCTCTCTCTCTCTCTCTCTCTCTCTCTCTCTCTCTATCTCTCTCTCTCTCTCTCTCTCTCTCTCTCTCTCTCTCTCTCTCTCTCTCTCTCTCTCTATATATATATATATATATATATATATATATATGTGTGTGTGTGTGTGTGTGTGTGTGTGTGTGTGTGTGTGTGTGTGTGTGTGTGTGTGTGTGTGTGTGTGTGTGTGTGTGTGTACACACACACACACACACACACACACACACACACACACACACACACACACCCTTTTTGGTATTGTAAAGGATCCATAGATTGGTATAGTGAAGACCTGCTAAATTATATACTTATTTTCCTATAGAATAAATAATTCAAACTTATTTTGGTCTTATCAAGTCTTAAATTAAGTGTCTTATATAATTTTTTTGTTGAGTGACAAGTGGTAGTTTTTTTCCTTACATTCATCCATCTCTTTCATGCCTTTGTGTGAGCAATTTACTTTCTATCATGTCATATGATATGTATCTAGAATCTTTGAGTGATTTTAAGTTTAAGGAGGATTGTTAGTGTCTATTATCAGGGGTTTTATTCATCCTCCTTTTAGTATACTTTGAATTTTACCTTTATATTGAAAAATTATTGTTAGAAAACCTTGAACATTAAGATCAACTTTGTAGTTATTTTCCATAGTGCAAGTGTAATTAAGTAGTGGAGTTTAATCTAGTGTATCACCTCCATTAGAGTAGTTTTTAGTCTCATTCTATCCATTTTCCTTATAATAAAGTAGGTTAGTGATAAATTTTATGTGTTGCACATAGGATTTAGTCCATAATCTATAGACTCACCTCTTATAATTATTACCCATAACATATGAGGTGTTTCCATGTTATCCCAAATTGAAGAGGCTTGAGTATCCCTCTTTAGGGTGAAATTTTGGGTGATAATAAGATTTTTTTAGTGGATTTTATTTATGTGAAGGCATCAACAAGTGTTATGAGGTCATAGAGCATTTGGTTTAGATTTCTCTTAGGTAGTTTTTACTATAGGCTTCATCAGAGAAAGAGACATTTTATTCGATAGGACTATTACTTAATTTAGGTTGAAGAAGAAATTCATTATTAAATTTAGATATTCATTATTAAATCTAGATATTCATTAATAAATCATTGGTATGGTATACTTGAAGACACCATTTCATTTAAAAGTTAGTGATGAGGTGGATTCCTTATTCACCACAAATCTTCTATTAGCAGTGGAGGATAAATCTATGGTGAAATTAAGGGTATAAATAATGATGAGGCCCAAGTATATAATTGAATGGAAATCAAAAATTAATGATTTAAATATTAGGGACACCCCTACAATTTTTTTTTTGGAAATGATGACTATGGCTTGATCTCATTCATTGGATTTTGTGAGATCGAAGAAAGGTTTCATGAGGTGGTGGAATTTAAGGAAATATTATAATGTTTTATTCACCATCCATCTCTAACATGAATTTTTATATCCTAGTTGGACTTCAATTCTCTCCTTACTCCCCTACCTATGCTGACAAATATTCTTGGTCTACTGAGAGTTCCTAGGATTTTCTCTACTATGAAATTGTTAGATTTGTAATTTGGGGGTGGTAAATAAATGATCCCCATGCTGAGGTATGTAATTATGGTGTAGAGTGAGCTTGGGATATAATCATTATTTATGGAATTTTCTAGGTCCATGGGTGCTCATAATATTTCCTCATTATGAGCTCATGAGCTTGGAATTTGTTTGGTACACTCAAGATTTGTGGGGATGAAGAAAAACTCATATAATAATGTGTATGATGGATGCCAATAGAAATCCAAAGTCCATATAGATGGGTTTATCTCCATTAATATCCCATAGGCTGGTTAATGGTTGAATTTTCCTCTCTTTTTGGTGATATGGGTTCATATCGGCCTATTTTTTTCCATATCTATATAGTTTCCTAGTTCTAGGGTGATAGGATATTCTTTCTTGATTGATGGTTGCAGACTATTTTTTTTGTTTTTTATCTATCTAGGTTGGGTGGTAGCTCTCCTTTTATTTTCTTTTTGTGCTAGCCATTTTGTCTATTTTTTTATATCACTCTCTCATGGATTTTATCCTAGGCAAATTAGTTTTTTGTAAAATGTTTGATTGTAATATAGGTTGATGGACCTATCAACACTCAATCACCTTTAAAAAAGTAACATAAAAGTAAAATATAACCATAAATTAATATTAAATTAAAGAGTTTACAACATCATTATAATTACATAATATCATCTTTGAAAGTAATAATATCATACCTAATAGTATAGTTATTTGTCTAAAATATGTGTATAAGTATTCATAATGAAATATAATAGAGCTCTAAAAATTATTACTATGATTGAAATATCATATAAAAAAATAAGAGGGAGATTCCCATCAGTGTTCCTCTCCTCCAAGCATAGAGCTTGTCCAATCCCCTACACACATCTCATCCATTGAGAGTGGCCCTATCCTTCTATGAAGGTACTAGATGTAGAGAATAGATAGAGAGTAGAGAGAATCCATATAGATAGAACAAGTTAGAATACCACTCCATGAAAAAATGCGTTATGGAATCATGGTATAACACATCTTAATGTTTACTAAAATATGCCCACAAAGTAGGTTGACAACTAAATGCATCTTATTTAAATTACTAGGTTATATCTTGTAACTAAAATCATTGGTAGTCTTTAATAACCTTGTAAGAAGCTCTATTATTATGTACATGGTTATTTTATATATTTTTACCAAAATTTCTATCCCATTATTTAATAATTACCTAGTTTTAAAGGCTTTATACATTTCTAAATTTGTTGAATATTTCCATTTCATGTGCATAAAGATGATATTAATTGAGCATGTAAAAATTCAATTACGATCTAAAGGTTAATTTACAAATTATGGGTTTTACATAAGTATGTATGAAGAGTAACACAAAACTGAGATGTAACTTAGATTAATAATTATTATCAAACTCACATCACTGAGTTTTACTACAAGGTATCATAATCCCAATGTGTTTCAATATTCCAAGAAATTTAGACTAATATCAATGAATTTAGCATCAGTAAGGTTTCATATAAATTTATCATTCACTGTCTGGGGATTATTTACCCATAAGTTTACAATTTATAGAGAGGTTATCCTTAAATATGATTTTGAAATTATTTAATTTATTAAAATCCATAGTTATATTAATATTGGTCTTTATGATCTATGCACATAGTTTTCTAAGTGTTATTCTATGATTTTCCACTTAGAGGAAATATATCTTAATCCTGAGACATAATAATCAAAACCTAAGTAATTTATTTTCAAATTTAAAACTTAATTCTCAAATTGAGGATTCATGGTTTTTACATAATCCCATATCAAGTATCCAAGCTCCTTCTAAGGTTAATTATTCATTTTTAATGAGGTTTAATCATGATGAAAAACATGATTTTAATATTTTTTAATGTCCCAAAATTTATGATGTAAGTTTAATACCCAACAAGGGTTAATAATCCCCTATACATTTAATGATCCCAAATTATTATTAATATTTCAATCAAATGCATTTGGTTATTTATGACCATGATTAAGGTTTCCTTACCTTAGGACTAGATTAAGGAAAACACAAAATTGTGTTGTTTGATCAAGTGATAACTGTTAGAATTGGTCACTAGGTGATCTTCTGGTAGAGTGAGCACACAAGAATTCTACAACAATGACCCTTCATGTATTCATAAATATGCAAAAGGATGTGAAATTCCATAATTTATTAATATTCCTTTCTTAATAATTATCTTCTCTATCATAATATCTTGATGAAAAGGAATATAAAGGAGTATGGGGAGTTAACTTAAAGAAGAACTCATAATGGCACTCATTTGAACTATAAATGAAAATCAAGCTATAAATCACCCTCTCATGCACTTAACCTCTTTATTACACTTAAGTAAGTTGAAGCTCAATGTGTAGGCATAATCCATTTAATAAATAAATAGAATAATAAATATCCTACACCAACACCCCTATTAAGCATAGCTTAGGTGGAAGGAAAATTAAAAATGGGTCCCAATAACAAGGTCTAATGAGGTACCCACATACAATGCAATGCTCAAAAAGTGGAGTAACAGGAAAAAACCTAAAGGGAAAACATCTACCCCCAAAAAGAGAGATAAATAAGAGAAGGTAGGACTATAAATCCCCACTCCAACACCCCCTCTTTAAGCATAGCTTAAGTGGGTTAGAACATTGTCAGAATTAGCCAATGGTGATCTTCTAGTAGAATGAGAACATAAATAATTCTATAATAATGACCCTGGTTGTGTTTAGATATATGCAAGAAGAAATGTAATAATTACCTAATGTATTAATTGACCTTGCTTCCCAACTATTTTCTCTATCACAATAGCTTGGTGAAGAGGAATATAAAGGAGTAGGGGGTGTTAACTTAAAGGAGAACTCGCAGTGGAACTAATTGTAACTAACTGTACAACTCATAGGATCTTTATTTTATATTTTTTAATCAAAGCTTTAATTGGTACTAGACACAATCAGATGCCCAAATTCCCAAGTGATTATAACTGGTCCAATAATACCAACAATCAATCACAACCAACCTCTAATATCGATATGAGATTTGAACTTGGATAGTGCTTCAAATAACCAAGTGATTGTACCAACTCACCCACATCTCATTAGTACAAAATAAATAATATATAAGTTAATATGAAAAAATAAGATTTTATATTTCAATCGTTATTTTAAAATAAAATTGCATAATTATTAGATATAAATTGTTAACTAAAATAAAATAACAAAATTTATTATAAAAAGTGGTATGTGTTTAGTTTTTTAGAACATTATATCCAAAAATAAAAATAAAAATAAAAATGAAAAATTAATTAAATAAGTCATTAATAAACAATAGAATAGATGAAGTAAATAAAAAATAACACCTTATTAGATTGTGATCTTCATTTTATAAAATGTTTCTATGATAAAATAATTAAAAATATGAAAATTAGTAATAGTAATACTTGATATTCATGTTAACATATCATCAACTCCATTATCTAACATGTTGTAAAAAACATAATTATTTGAGGCCAAGAGTTAGTAAGAAGAACAATAAGAAGGAAAACTACTCAATATTTTAGAATATTTGTGGATTTTATTATCTTTTAAAAACATAATTCGTTTCATGTGAATGGATATGTAAAACTATGAGCTCTGTAGAATAAAATTTGGAGAAAAATTATGATAATGTTTTTTTTTTTTTTTAATTGTACATGTTTGAAAGTATTATATAGAATCATTGAATTATATAGAATGTTAGTATCTATTTATATTTTAGAAATATATATATATATAATGAATTTACAATGATGAGTAAACATACATCTAAATTAGTGATTTCTTTTGGTTAAGCAGTTACGAGAAAGGGGCATCTATCAAAAACACCTAGGGCATGATCCTAGCCTTAACCACTTGACTCTCCATGTCTAGTATCTAGAAATATTTGTACCCTAGAGGATAGATATAAGCAACTATCATCCTCACATATTAGACTATGACTCTTTAGATAACTATGACAATTTTTGAACATTGATAAAATTAAAAAAAAACTTTCTAAACATATCTTTCTAAAAAAGGTCTGTTAATCTTAATGTTGATCAAAAAGATGAAGGGCATGTGGGTGCATGGTGACCCTCACCAATGCCCCCATCACCCATACTATCCTTCCCCAAAAACCTAGGTGGCAAATTAGATCCTTAAAAATGAATCCAAAAGGAAGATAATAGGACTTGGGCACAAGGGTCATTGAGAGAAGTGTTGAGAAATCCAATATTTACACTCCTTGAAACCTTTCAAGGATAAGAAGATTATTATTGAAAATTATAAATAAAGTAGTTGAAAGATCCCATTATAGCATGGAAAATGTGTTCATTTGGTAAATTTATAGGTACGAGACCAAATATTAATGTCTTTAGAGAGTAGGATAGTAGGAAATGGAAGCCAAAAGAGCACATTGAAGTATTTACCAAGGAACTATCCTTAGCCTCCTTTTAAAACTAAATTATGTGGATATTTTGAAACATGATTATTTTTAAGGAAATGGAGACCAAATCACAAAGAAGTTTGAAAGGCCTAGTATCTACTTGACTCAATAAATCAATATGTTAGAAATTAATTTGCCATGTACTAAGAATAAGTTTTGGAATAAAGATTCATTTTTTTGGCATGAGTTCTATTATAACCTTAAGAGGATTAGAAACCCTATCAAAAAATTTGGTGTAGTTATAACTTGTTTTATTCAGTTATGGATGTTTTTTTTTTTTCAAGGTTATACAAGATCATCTGAGGCTTTGAAAATGTATTTTAGTACTTTTTGGATATTTTTCTATATTCAAAAATTATATATATTTTTGTAACCGGATGTGAACTTCAATTGAAATTCATCCAATAAATTAATTTTATTGTTTATAATATTTTTGGATATTTTTATCATTGTGCACATTTACATGCCAAACTTAATAAAAATAGTAGGTCAAGTTTTTTTACTTTTTAGAATTTCAAATTTTGCATGTCAAATCCAATTTTGAGTTGAGGTTTATTTATGCATGTGTATGTAATTATTTTATTGATTCAATATGAATCAATAAATTTTATTATTTCATAAGTACTTTGCCTATTGATTTGATAGTATTTACGTTCATTACATCCATATGCTAAATATTTATAGGATATTTTAGACTCTCAACAAACTATAAATTATGGGGGCACATTCCATACAAGTGAAATAAATCATATCAAAGACATAATATACATCATATTTCATAAGAGAGTGCATAATACATGTATAATGAAAAACATGATAGATATGGGCATATTGATACAATTTACTAGGGAGCATGGCAATCATATGGATTGATTTTTCAAAGATTCATGTACATATTCATACACACATGAACACATATGCATGGATTTATGTAAAATAGTTATAATTTGGCATATAGATGCACGCTAGTATATATCATATGTCATAAATTTAGGTGTAATGATACTTGTTCATGCACATTTTAGTAATTTAAAATAACAATTCAAAATCCAGGAAACTTTTTTCATGCACATTTTAAAATTTTAAAGTTATAGTTCAAAGGGTATGTACTTGTTCTTTCAAATTTTAAAGTTATAGTTTTAAAGACAAATGGTTTTTATTCTAATTATAATATAATTTCAATGAAATCATGATGGAGGCATGAATATTATTCATTCTATTTCAATCATTCAAATAGAATCTAGATACATTTATAGTGGTGTGACTTAATCTATTATAGAATATATACGTTCACATCTAGAAACACTCAACGGCCTTGGAATTACTTCTATTAAATCCATTCTGTGTTTCCATATTATTTTTTAGGTGATGTACATTAGAGTATAATGACACTCAAGAGTGTTGGCATCACTTATACTAAATCCATCATAGTTCCACCTTATTTGGAAATAGTACATTGGGTACTCATCCTCTTTCATGAGAGTTAGAATATGCATATTTCCAACTCATGAGATTGATTAGTTATTCAAAATAAAGGGTCAATCACTCTTAATTTATCAATGATTCAACATAATAAAGTATTCTCTCTAATTTATTAAACAAGAGATCACATTTTATCTAACCTCTTATTGTCAGACACATGTAAACATATTTTCTCTCCCTTCACTACTTAAGGGATTTTTGGTTTCCCTAGATATAAAATTTGTATAACCAAAATCATCATTTTACACTCCACATGTCATGAGAGTTATCCAAAGGCAACACATTTAAACATGAATACATGTGTAATTTTAGGTTATATATAGACATTCACTACTACGTGTGTTATTACAAGTTTTTCGATTGAGTATCCTGCATAATCAAGATCTTAAGTCAAAAGATAATTTGTGTCATAGACACTAAGGTTTTATTTCTTTCCTTTACTATAAAAAAATTATTAATAGAATAATGATAATTTATATGTACCTGAATTTGGTACAATCCCATATTTGATGTCATTTAAATTATAAATTTTTACATGTATACTATTGACAACAAATAAGGTATCCATTGGCACATTTTCTCTTAGTTTTTATCTATTCTATTACATGTATTAGTCAATTTTTTATTCATCCTTACATTTTCATCATGAGTATCCCCAATTATAGTATATTGTCTTTGTGGATAAATTCACTATTTCTAGATAGGGATGGTCTCTCATGTTTGTCTCCAATAAGTGGAATTTTCTAGGCATAACTTTTAGACCTCCTTTTGTATCATGTTTCATTTAAATCTTATTTTTTCCATTAGATCTTATTTTGGGTCATATTTTTCATGCCAATAGGTCCCCAAATTCAAAATCAATACTTCTATAAATAAAAGTCTATTCCAAGTCATTAAGTATGACTCTCCTCATTCTAGAAAGCTATTAAAATATTTTCATGTTATATCTATAGATTTTTTGAATCTAGATTCAAGGGTTTCAATGACTAAACTAACATCTGTATGTCTAGGAAAAATAGGATAAATATCATCTAGACTTACATTCACAATTTCATATACACACATAAGTGAGAGAGCTACTTTTAGTTTGAGCAATCTTCAGAGTTGTGGCAATGTACTGCATAGCTCAGTCATTCCATAATGGCATTCATGGAGTACTCATCAGTGAGGCATACTAGCCTAATTTCTCTATGTCACTATACCAAATTAGAAAAAGATTTTTTTTTTTAAAAAAAATTTAGTGATTATAGGTGGTTTTAGAGGCCCAGAAAAATGTAGGCAGTTGGGGAAGTTAAATCTCTTCACATAAGGGTGAACACTTTCCTTATCTGAAAATGTAAGAATGTATGATCTTTGTGTAAATATATTATTTACAATTAAAATGTATCAATTATTAATAAAAAATAATCATTATATAAAGATATAGAAAATATACGTTCACATCTAGAAACACTCAACGGCCTTGGAATTACTTCTATTAAATCCATTCTATGTTTCCATATTATTTTTCAGGTGATGTACATTAGAGTATAATGACACTCAAGAGTGTTTGCATCACTTATACTAAATCCATCATAGTTCCACCTTATTTGGAAATAGTACATTGGGTACTCATCCTCTTTCATGAGAGTTAGAATATGCATATTTCCAACTCATGAGATTGATTAGTTATTCAAAATAAAGGGTCAATCACTCTTAATTTATCAATGATTCAACATAATAAAGTATTCTCTCTAATTTATTAAACAAGAGATCACATTTTATCTAACCTCTTATTGTCAGACACATGTAAACATATTTTCTCTCCCTTCACTACTTAAGGGATTTTTGGTTTCCCTAGATATAAAATTTGTATAACCAAAATCATCATTTTACACTCCACATGTCATGAGAGTTATCCAAAGGCAACACATTAAAACATGAATACATGTGTAATTTTAGGTTATATATAGACATTCACTACTACGTGTGTTATTACAAGTTTTTCGATTGAGTATCCTGCATAATCAAGATCTTAAGTCAAAAGATAATTTGTGTCATAGACACTAAGGTTTTATTTCTTTCCTTTACTATAAAAAAATTATTAATAGAATAATGATAATTTATATGTACCTGAATTTGGTACAATCCCATATTTGATGTCATTTAAATTATAAATTTTAACATGTATACTATTGACAACAAATAAGGTATCCATTGGCACATTTTCTCTTAGTTTTTATCTATTCTATTACATGTATTAATCAATTTTTTATTCATCCTTCCATTTTCATCATGAGTATCCCCAATTCTAGTATATTGTCTTTGTGGATAAATTCACTATTTCTAGATAGGGATGGTCTCTCATGTTTGTCTCCAATAAGTGGAATTTTCTAGGCATAAGTTTTAGACCTCCTTTTGTAGCATGTTTCATTTAAATCTTATTTTTTAAATTAGATCTTATTTTGGGTCATATTTTTCATGCCAATAGGTCCCCAAATTCAAAATCAATACTTCTATAAATAAAATTCTATTCCAAGTCATTAAGTATGACTCTCCTCATTCTAGAAAGCTATTAAAATATTTTCATGTTATATATATAGAATTTTTGAATCTAGATTCAAGGGTTTAAATGACTAAACTAACATCTGTATGTCTAGGAAAAATAGGATAAATATCATCTAGACTTACATTCACAATTTCATATACACACATAAGTGAGAGAGCTACTTTTAGTTTGAGCAATCTTCAGAGTTGTGGCAATGTACTGCATAGCTCAGTCATTCCATAATGGCATTCATGGAGTACTCATCAGTGAGGCATACTAGCCTAATTTCTCTATGTCACTATACCAAATTAGAAAAAGATTTTTTTTTTTAAAAAAAATTTAGTGATTATAGGTGGTTTTAGAGGCCCAAAAAATTGTAGGTAGTTGGGGAAGTTAAATCTTTTCACATAAGGGTGAACACTTTCCTTATCTGAAAATGTAAGAATGTATGATCTTTGTGTAAATATATTATTTACAATTAAAATTGATCAATTATTAATAAAAAATAATCATTATATAAAGATATAGAAAATATACGTTCACATCTAGAAACACTCAACGGCCTTGGAATTACTTCTATTAAATCCATTCTGTGTTTCCATATTATTTTTCAGGTGATGTACATTAGAGTATAATGACACTCAAGAGTGTTGTCATCACTTATACTAAATCCATCATAGTTCCACCTTATTTGGAAATAGTACATTGGGTACTCATCCTCTTTCATGAGAGTTAGAATATGCATATTTCCAACTCATGAGATTGATTAATTATTCAAAATAAAGGGTCAATCACTCTTAATTTATCAATGATTCAACATAATAAAGTATTCTCTCTAATTTATTAAACAAGAGATCACATTTTATCTAACCTCTTATTGTCTAACATGTAAACATATTTTCTCTCCCTTCACTACTTAAGGGATTTTTGGTTTCCCTAGATATAAAATTTGTATAACCAAAATCATCATTTTACACTCCACATGTCATGAGAGTTATCCAAAGGCAACACATTAAAACATGAATACATGTGTAATTTTAGGTTATATATAGACATTCACTACTACGTGTGTTATTACAAGTTTTTCGATTGAGTATCCTGCATAATCAAGATCTTAAGTCAAAAGATAATTTGTGTCATAGACACTAAGGTTTTATTTCTTTCCTTTACTATAAAAAAATTATTAATAGAATAATGATAATTTATATGTACCTGAATTTGGTACAATCCCATATTTGATGTCATTTAAATTATAAATTTTAACATGTATACTATTGACAACAAATAAGGTATCCATTGGCACATTTTCTCTTAGTTTTTATCTATTCTATTACATGTATTAATCAATTTTTTATTCATCCTTCCATTTTCATCATGAGTATCCCCAATTCTAGTATATTGTCTTTGTGGATAAATTCACTATTTCTAGATAGGGATGGTCTCTCATGTTTGTCTCCAATAAGTGGAATTTTCTAGGCATAAGTTTTAGACCTCCTTTTGTAGCATGTTTCATTTAAATCTTATTTTTTAAATTAGATCTTATTTTGGGTCATATTTTTCATGCCAATAGGTCCCCAAATTCAAAATCAATACTTCTATAAATAAAAGTCTATTCCAAGTCATTAAGTATGACTCTCCTCATTCTAGAAAGCTATTAAAATATTTTCATGTTATATATATAGAATTTTTGAATCTAGATTCAAGGGTTTAAATGACTAAACTAACATCTGTATGTCTAGGAAAAATAGGATAAATATCATCTAGACTTACATTCACAATTTCATATACACACATAAGTGAGAGAGCTACTTTTAGTTTGAGCAATCTTCAGAGTTGTGGCAATGTACTGCATAGCTCAGTCATTCCATAATGGCATTCATGGAGTACTCATCAGTGAGGCATACTAGCCTAATTTCTCTATGTCACTATACCAAATTAGAAAAAGATTTTTTTTTTTAAAAAAAATTTAGTGATTATAGGTGGTTTTAGAGGCCCAAAAAATTGTAGGTAGTTGGGGAAGTTAAATCTTTTCACATAAGGGTGAACACTTTCCTTATCTGAAAATGTAAGAATGTATGATCTTTGTGTAAATATATTATTTACAATTAAAATTTATCAATTATTAATAAAAAATAATCATTATATAAAGATATAGAAAATATACGTTCACATCTAGAAACACTCAACGGCCTTGGAATTACTTCTATTAAATCCATTCTGTGTTTCCATATTATTTTTCAGGTGATGTACATTAGAGTATAATGACACTCAAGAGTGTTGTCATCACTTATACTAAATCCATCATAGTTCCACCTTATTTGGAAATAGTACATTGGGTACTCATCCTCTTTCATGAGAGTTAGAATATGCATATTTCCAACTCATGAGATTGATTAATTATTCAAAATAAAGGGTCAATCACTCTTAATTTATCAATGATTCAACATAATAAAGTATTCTCTCTAATTTATTAAACAAGAGATCACATTTTATCTAACCTCTTATTGTCTAACATGTAAACATATTTTCTCTCCCTTCACTACTTAAGGGATTTTTGGTTTCCCTAGATATAAAATTTGTATAACCAAAATCATCATTTTACACTCCACATGTCATGAGAGTTATCCAAAGGCAACACATTAAAACATGAATACATGTGTAATTTTAGGTTATATATAGACATTCACTACTACGTGTGTTATTACAAGTTTTTCGATTGAGTATCCTGCATAATCAAGATCTTAAGTCAAAAGATAATTTGTGTCATAAACACTAAGGTTTTATTTCTTTCCTTTACTATAAAAAAATTATTAATAGAATAATGATAATTTATATGTACCTGAATTTGGTACAATCCCATATTTGATGTCATTTAAATTATAAATTTTTACATGTATACTATTGACAACAAATAAGGTATCCATTGGCACATTTTCTCTTAGTTTTTATCTATTCTATTACATGTATTAATCAATTTTTTATTCATCCTTCCATTTTCATCATGAGTATCCCCAATTCTAGTATATTGTCTTTGTGGATAAATTCACTATTTCTAGATAGGGATGGTCTCTCATGTTTGTCTCCAATAAGTGGAATTTTCTAGGCATAATTTTTAGACCTCCTTTTTTATCATGTTTCATTTAAATCTTATTTTTTCCATTAGATCTTATTTTGGGTCATATTTTTCATGCCAATAGGTCCCCAAATTCAAAATCAATACTTCTATAAATAAAAGTCTATTCCAAGTCATTAAGTATGACTCTCCTCATTCTAGAAAGCTATTAAAATATTTTCATGTTATATCTATAGATTTTTTGAATCTAGATTCAAGGGTTTCAATGACTAAACTAACATCTGTATGTCTAGGAAAAATAGGATAAATATCATCTAGACTTACATTCACAATTTCATATACACACATAAGTGAGAGAGCTACTTTTAGTTTGAGCAATCTTCAGAGTTGTGGCAATGTACTGCATAGCTCAGTCATTCCATAATGGCATTCATGGAGTACTCATCAGTGAGGCATACTAGCCTAATTTCTCTATGTCACTATACCAAATTAGAAAAAGATTTTTTTTTTTAAAAAAAATTTAGTGATTATAGGTGGTTTTAGAGGCCCAAAAAATTGTAGGTAGTTGGGGAAGTTAAATCTTTTCACATAAGGGTGAACACTTTCCTTATCTGAAAATGTAAGAATGTATGATCTTTGTGTAAATATATTATTTACAATTAAAATTTATCAATTATTAATAAAAAATAATCATTATATAAAGATATAGAAAATATACGTTCACATCTAGAAACACTCAACGGCCTTGGAATTACTTCTATTAAATCCATTCTGTGTTTCCATATTATTTTTCAGGTGATGTACATTAGAGTATAATGACACTCAAGAGTGTTGTCATCACTTATACTAAATCCATCATAGTTCCACCTTATTTGGAAATAGTACATTGGGTACTCATCCTCTTTCATGAGAGTTAGAATATGCATATTTCCAACTCATGAGATTGATTAATTATTCAAAATAAAGGGTCAATCACTCTTAATTTATCAATGATTCAACATAATAAAGTATTCTCTCTAATTTATTAAACAAGAGATCACATTTTATCTAACCTCTTATTGTCTAACATGTAAACATATTTTCTCTCCCTTCACTACTTAAGGGATTTTTGGTTTCCCTAGATATAAAATTTGTATAACCAAAATCATCATTTTACACTCCACATGTCATGAGAGTTATCCAAAGGCAACACATTAAAACATGAATACATGTGTAATTTTAGGTTATATATAGACATTCACTACTACGTGTGTTATTACAAGTTTTTCGATTGAGTATCCTGCATAATCAAGATCTTAAGTCAAAAGATAATTTGTGTCATAAACACTAAGGTTTTATTTCTTTCCTTTACTATAAAAAAATTATTAATAGAATAATGATAATTTATATGTACCTGAATTTGGTACAATCCCATATTTGATGTCATTTAAATTATAAATTTTTACATGTATACTATTGACAACAAATAAGGTATCCATTGGCACATTTTCTCTTAGTTTTTATCTATTCTATTACATGTATTAATCAATTTTTTATTCATCCTTCCATTTTCATCATGAGTATCCCCAATTCTAGTATATTGTCTTTGTGGATAAATTCACTATTTCTAGATAGGGATGGTCTCTCATGTTTGTCTCCAATAAGTGGAATTTTCTAGGCATAATTTTTAGACCTCCTTTTTTATCATGTTTCATTTAAATCTTATTTTTTCCATTAGATCTTATTTTGGGTCATATTTTTCATGCCAATAGGTCCCCAAATTCAAAATCAATACTTCTATAAATAAAAGTCTATTCCAAGTCATTAAGTATGACTCTCCTCATTCTAGAAAGCTATTAAAATATTTTCATGTTATATCTATAGATTTTTTGAATCTAGATTCAAGGGTTTCAATGACTAAACTAACATCTGTATGTCTAGGAAAAATAGGATAAATATCATCTAGACTTACATTCACAATTTCATATACACCCATAAGTGAGAGAGCTACTTTTAGTTTGAGCAATCTTCAGAGTTGTGGCAATGTACTGCATAGCTCAGTCATTCCATAATGGCATTCATGGAGTACTCATCAGTGAGGCATACTAGCCTAATTTCTCTATGTCACTATACCAAATTAGAAAAAGATTTTTTTTTTTAAAAAAAATTTAGTGATTATAGGTGGTTTTAGAGGCCCAAAAAATTGTAGGCAGTTGGGGAAGTTAAATCTCTTAACATAAGGGTGAACACTTTCCTTATCTGAAAATGTAAGAATGTATGATCTTTGTGTAAATATATTATTTACAATTAAAATGTATCAATTATTAATAAAAAATAATCATTATATAAAGATCTAGAGTTTGAATCTCCACTCATTAATCATCGAACCCTAGTCCCCCTTCTTTAACCCCCTTACTGAAGCTCTTAATGAAATACCTATCTAGATTCATCTACCTTATCTCCCTTTTTAGTTTTTGTTTGAATCTAGCTTTAAAGTCATAGGCAACTCCTCGGGAAAATTTATGCAAACACACCCAGACACTACTATTTTTTCTCACACCACCTTTGCCAGAATTCTAGTTAATGTTAACATCTCTAAAGATCTATGTGAAAAGGTTGTTTTACAAGTAGGTGGTCATTCTTGGTCCCAACCCTTTGATTATGAAGGTTTTTTATTCTGATATTTTAGCTACTTTAATATACATCATTTGACTAAATATTATATAAATCATAGAAGAAAGAAAGAATCTTGTTGGTGGTCAGACTTCTGCCCCATTCACCTCACTATGAATGCACTTGAATATGAGAATGATGACTCGAATTCATCTTCAGATGAACTTGAGCCTACCCCTCATTCTGATCAAGTTGACCTTCCTATCATAAAGAGGGACCCCAAGGTAGACCCTCCACATGAGAAAGGTCTAGTTTTAGCATTAGAAACCCCTATTCCAACTTTTGATAAGGGTGTTAACATTTTTACTAAGATAGCAATGGCAAAACCATTCATTGGGTCTTCATCGATAGACAAATTACAACCCTCAGAATCTTTTTAAATCCTTTTATCTTCAACCATAGATTCAAAAAATGATAAAGGGGAGTAGACTAAAGTGCATAAGAATAAAAATGGTAGAAGATCTGAGTCCAATATGACCCTTAGTTCAGGGGTCCCTAGTCCAAAAAGTCTAGGAGTGACCCAGATTTTGCATGAATATCATGTAATGAACTCAAAAACTATCAAGAACAAGAAAATTACCAATAGGCCACGATCTTGAAACAATAATTAGAATTGATTTTTATTAATTGCTTTAAATAATTATGAACCCAAACCATGATTAAATAAGTCTCAACTTAGATTTAGAGTTGACATGCAAAAATTCTAAAAAAAACTAACGTCTAAAATAAAACTTCTATTTTTAGTAAGTTATGCATTCAAGCACATGTAGCTCCAAAAATTTCCTAACATATCCTAAAAACTAAATTAAGCTTATCAGGCACATTTCAACTAAAGTTCACGTCTGGGCCTAAAAATATGCAATTTTAAAAAATAGAAAAATCATGAAAAATTATTAAACTAAATTTTTGGACCCAATTTTTTCTACATCATTCTCTTCTAGTTGAAAACAACTCAACTCCCGTGATTTGTCCTAATTGTACTACTACCATTTCTCTTTATCAATCTCCTTCAACTCCCATTCTATAATCCAAGTGTTGTATTCTTGCTAAAATCCTTCCCACTTGACCAAATACCTGTTATAATTCCCTTACATTGTGCTCATTGTCTTCACATCCAAAACTTACACTATCTTGTCCTTTTTTTCTTTAGAACCTACTGCTACTAATTTACTTCTTCATCTTCATCACTTTTACCATCTTCTTCATGGAATTAATATAAATCAAAAACATTAAATACTGGAGAAGTATCAAAATTTTGTGGTAAACTCACCTCATAAGCATTGTCATTGATTTTCTTCAAAATTTTACATGGTCCAATTTTCTTATACTTCAACTTATTTTATGTGAATTTTTAAAATCTCTCTTTCCTCAAGTAAACCATTACCAAATATACATCTTCAAATACCTTGGATCTTCTTCTGACATCCACTGTTGCTTTATATCTCTTATTACTTTACTATAACTTTCTTCTTACTACTTATAACTATTTCTTATGCTCTACAAATGCTTCTGCATCATCACTAATTCACTCTGCAATTGGTAATTGTACCAAATCTAAAATACCCATAGGATTTCACCCATAAATAATTTGAAAATGTGACTTTCCTATTGATCTATTCACTAAATTGTTATATGAAAACTTAGTTTATGGTAAAGTCAAGTCACATTGCCTTGGTTTCTCTCCTACTATGCATCTCAATAAATTCCCCAAGTTCTATTCAAAACTTCTATCTATCCATCTATTTGTGGGTGATATGCACTACTGAATTGTAGCTTTGTACCCATCTTCTTCCACAAAGTTCTCCAAAAATGGCTTAGAAATTTTATGTCCCTATTTGAATTAATAGTTTTTGGAACACCATGCAATCTCACAATATCTTTAAAAAATAATTCTGCAACTTTAGTGGCATCATTAGTTTTCTTACATGCAATGAAATAAACTATTTTATAAAATCTATATACAACAACAAAAATTGAATCATTGCCTCTTTGTGTGTTTGGCAATCCCAACACAAAATACATACTCAAATCTATCCATGGCCCTCTTGAAATTGGTAATGACATGTAAATTCTAGTATTTTTTGCACATCCTTTAACTACCTAGCATATTCTACACCTTGAAATATACCTTTTCACATCTCTCTTCATCTTTGGCCAAAAATAATTTTCCTCCACCAAAGCTATTGTCTTTGTCTTACCAAAATGTCTAGCCAAACCACCACTATGTAATTTTCTTATTATATTGTCTCGTAGAGACCCAACTAAAATGCATAATTGTTTCCCTTTGAAGAGATAACCTTATTGTAGAAGATACTCATCATGAATAATATCTATCCCACCTGTTAATGGATTCTTGCACTGTTCAACTATCTTGCCAAAATATGAATTAGTATCATATAATTATTTAATAGCTTCAAATCCAATTACTTCACTCACCATAGTAGTTAATTATGCTACCCTTCTACTCAATTCATCAACTACCTAATTATGTTTCCTTGATTTATGTTTCAACACAAAAGTATATCCTTGAAAAAAATAAACTCACTTTGCATGCCTATTATTCAACTTCTTTTGTGTATTCACATACTTCAAAGCCTTATGATCTGTAAATAGGATAAACACCTTAGGCACCAAGTAATACCACCAATGTCTTAATGCTTATACAATTGCATAAATTTCAACATCATAAGTACAATACTATATCCTTACCTCACTCAATATGCCACTGAAATATGTTATTGACTTTCCTTATTGACTCAATACAACACCAATTCCCATAAATAAAGCATCATAATCAACCTCAAACACTTTTTAAAAATACGGTAATGATAAAATTGGTCTTTATATAATCTTCTTCATCAAAATTTCAAAACTTTTTGTGGCTGCTCTAGTCTATGCAAATTCCTTCTCTCTCATACAATATGTTATTGGTTCCACAAAACTACTAAATTTTTTAATAAATTTTATATAAAAAGTTACTAAACCATGGAAACTTCTTACCTCTATAATGCTTCTTGGAATAGGCCACTCAACAACTACCTTTATATTTTCTTCATCCATTTTCACACCATCTATTAAAACTACAAATCCCAAAAATACCAAACTATTCTACATAAACCTGTACTTCTTGAAATTTGCATACAACTTCTCCTTTCTTAAAAAATACATTACCATTCTCAAATTTTGTGTCTTTCTTTAGTCTTAATGAATATCAAAATATCATCAAAATAAATAACCACAAACTTACCAATATATTCTCATAGCACTATATTCATCACCCCCATAAATTTCCTTGGTACATTAGATAATCTGAATGCCATCACCATCCACTTATATAATCCATCCCTAGTATTGAATATAGTTTTCCACTCATCTCCTTCACGAATTTGAATATGATAATAACCACTCCATAGATCAATCTTTCTAAAATATTTTGCTCATGTAAGTGCATCTATCATATCATCTAAACGAGGTATAAGAAACCTATACTTGATTGCAATTTTATTAATTTCTCTATTATCCACACACATTCTCCATCCTCCATCTTTCTTTAGAGTTAGCAATGCTAGTGTTGCATATGGACTCATACTCTCCCTTACCAACTTTTTAGCAATTCAGTAACCTATTTATTAAATTCTTGTATGTTCTATTGGACTCATCCTATTAACTTTTTGATTGGGTAGGGTTGATCCTAGAATCAAATCAATGTGATACTAAATATCTCTCTTTGATGTTAAACCATCTAGTAACTCATCAGGTATAACATATGAATATTCTTTAAATACTCTTGTTGCTTTTGTTGGTATTGACACCATTTCTATTTCTTCATTCTTTGCTACTAATGTATAACAACAACATGCTACCTTCATATCTTGGATAAATTCTTTAGTAGAGAGCATGATTTCTATCTTCTCTTCCTCTTTAAGAGGTAACAAAGCTACCTTTGTACCACCTTTCCAAAAAGTGTGTGTGTTCTTTTCTCCATCAATAACTACTTTCCTATCAAATTGCTATGGTCTCCCCAATAAAGCATGACATGCATCCATTAGAATAACACCACACCATATTTTATCATTATAATTTTTTCTTATAGAAAACTTGATTAAGCACCTTTTATCTACTTTAGTCTCATTCCCTTACTTAAACCATGAAATATGATAAGGATTTGGATGCTTTTCACATTTTAAATTTAGTTTTTCTAACATTTCTTTAGAAACTATATTATCACAACTACCACCATCTATAATTACTTTGCATACCTTTCTATTTGAAGTACATCTTATTCAAAAAAATATTGGATCATAGCCATGCATCACAAACTTCTTTATTCTACACTTATTCTTTCCTTGGAGCGATTATGGTTATTCTCATCATGATATTCTCTCCTACATCTACTAGTGCAATTTCAATATTTTTATCTTCTATCTCAGCCTCAACTAGGTTTACTCTTGGGTGATCTTCTTGCCTCCTTCCTTGATATTGATAATGTGGACACTCAAATGCCATGTGCCCTTTTTCTCCACATCTATAATAGATATAAGATCTACACTGATTTGGTAACCATCCTTTAGCACCTCTTTTACCTCATCCTCTCTGAAATCCTCTTCCTCTATGTTGGTATTGAAACCCTTGCTGATTCTCATCTTGCCTTTCTACACTACATGATGATTCACCTTTATTTGCATCAGACCCACCTTTGGTGGTATTAAACCCACCTTGTCCCTTTTTTGGAGGGGATCCACCTCTTCTTGGACCAAGAGATGTCCTTCTAAAATTTTTTCTATTTTATTTTTCTTCTACCTCCAGAGCTAATTGATAAGCCTCCTCTATGTTAAGTATCATATGCATGCTTAATTAATCTTACATAGAAAATTTCAAACTATTTACATACCTTTTAGACATCTTCTCTTTCATTTCATCATGCTCCACTCATACAAAAAGCTTATAAATTTCATCTCTATACTCTTGTATACTATGATCCTTTTGTCTCAAATTTTGGAATCTTTTGTATAGGGTTTGTGCATAACCTACAGGAACAAATTTCTATGTCAACTTCTTCTCCATATTTTTCCATGTATTAATATTCTCTTTACCATTTCTCTATCTCTCTTTCTACAGGTGATCCCACCAAATCATTACATGACCTTTTAATTTTGTACATGTAAACTTAAAACTCTTATCTTCTCTCATAGTCTTCCACTCAAAGAACTTCTCCATGATATTAAACCAATATATCAACTCCTCTTGTTTTAAAATACCTTCATAATCTGGAACTTCAAACTTGATTCCTTCATTTCTTCCTTTTAAATCCCGAACATCATCTCTTCTATCGATGGTGGCTGATTTTATTCTTCTATCTGAATTTCTTCATCATGATCTGTGTTTTCCTTGGTTTTATCACCACCTTGTGTTCTTTTATGATTAGTGATAACCTTTATTAATTATTGCATATAAATTTGTAGTTATTGTATAGTTTAGTTCATCTATGCAATACCTCCTTGTCCTCTCACCATCTCTTACTCCTCCAAGAATCAAACTTGCTCTAATACTCGATAATGAACTCAAAAACAATCAAGAACAAAAAAAATTACCAATAAGATAAGATATTGAAACAATACTTAAAATTTATTCATATTAATTTATTGAAATAATTACAAACCCAAACCATGCTTAAATAAGCCTTAACTCCAATTTAGATTTCACATGCAAAAATTCTAAAAATAACTAATGTCTAAAATAAAACTTATTTTTTTAGAAGCTGGTATTTTTAGTAAGTTATGCATTCAAGTGCATGCAACTCTAAATTTTTTCTAAAATTTCTTAAATACTAAAATTATCCTATCAAATGAATTTCAATTGAAGTTCACATTCAGTCCTAAAAATATACAATTTTTAAAAACATAAAAATCTTGAAAATTTATTAAACTAAATTTTTTGACCTTATTTTTTTTTTTGCATCATCATGGCTATGTTGTGTGGATGAATCATGGAAGTAGAATAATGGTATAAGTTTTCATATTGGATATTTTTTGGTAGCTAAACTATTTTTCTTGGGATAAGTGGATGACAGTGGTAAGATGTGTTCAATACTCTTTCAGGTACGTGGATCTACCAATTTGATGTTTAGTCTCTCATGGTTCTCATGGGAGGGTTATTACTTTTTATTATTTTATGTAATTTTTTTTTGAATTTTAAGAATGGAATAATATTCCCTTTTTGTTAGTGAATCATGGTCGTGGCTTCTTCATGAGTCTTTATACTCTATTGGTTCTTGTTTTGTTGATCTTTTATATCAATCTTTCAAGAATTTTTTTACCATGTACAAGACCCTTTACCTATTTTTAACCTCTATATATGTGTGTGTGTATAATTATATATGCATATATACATATGTATAGTGATCACAATAAACACTCGTAATCAAAGACTTGAAAAGCTTTACAAAATAAAAACCACAAACAAAATAAAACCTACATTACATAATCTTGAAATTATCAAAAATATTAATAAGTACCAAAGTAGAAATAATCCACAACTTTAAGATTTCAACCTTTTAGCATCTCATATTTTAATATCCATTTAAATGTGTTTCTAAATAGCATCTTTCTCGTTAGGCATCTAACCAATTCGACATCCTAAAACTTGATGTGACATGTTATAAAGACTATATAGGGTTAATATCATAGCTTAAAATTGTGAAATATGGGATGCTTTGGAATCAATAGAAAAAATGTAAGTGAAGGCCCATAATCAATGGTATAGATTATGTTTGAAGGTCATACACATATCTGATCCCTATTGGAAATATTTGCATTGATGTTAAAGGTCTAGCATTGGTGATAAAGGCCCCATTGCATTTAATGGTGTTTTAAATATTCATATCTTGGCTAATATGTGTTAATATTTATTTAATATTAACAAATATATTTTTGGTTGTATATAAGTCAAAAGAAGGCCCATGGATAAGTCAAAGAGTCACGGGGTAAAGATAAAAGAGGATTGGGATGTATTTTCTCATGAAGAGTCATCTTGAGGAATTTCAAGAGTCACCATGTGAAGACAAAAGAGGATATGGCACATTTTTCCATGAAGGGACACTTTGAGGAATACAAAAAGTCACCAAGATAAAAACAAAAGAGGAAAGGATGCATTTTCTTATGAAGGGTCACCATGTGACTTTTCAAATGCAAGGATACAAAGGGTCACGTAAGTTTGGCACCATTTTCCATGAGAATTGAAGGGTCACAAAGGGAGAATGCCAAAGGTCATTTCGAAATCTATAGATAAGGGATTGAGAAGCCATTTTTAATATGCAAGAGAGTGCATGGTTTTATAATTATTATATATAATAAAAGAGGAGAAACGTAGGAGATATTGTAGATTTCTATCATTTGTTGAGTAAGAAACATTGAGAGATAATTGTGTTTTATACACAAGAGGGTTTGGTGCTCCTGTGGATTGGTACTCACAAATAGTTATTGTGTTGGTGCTCGACAAAGGAGTTAGTGATCCTACAAGTTGGTGCTTGTGAATTTTTAATTTGATTTGATGCTCATTCATATAATTGAGATTATTCTCTATGGTTTTTCCCACTTTGGGTTTCCATATAAAAATTTGGTCTCTCTCTCTCTCTCTCTCTCTCTCTCTCTCTCTCTCTCTCTCTCTCTCTCTCTCTCTCTCTCTCTCTCTCTCTCTCTCTCTCTCTCTCTCTCTCTCTCTCATGTAGTGCATGTTATTTTTTTAGTTGTAGTGCATATCTTGAATGTGTGATTAAGTGGTTAAAGAAAAGAAATAAGATTAAGTAAAAGATATATAATACATATATATATTCAACCCCCCCACCCCTTTCTCAATATACTTCATGATTAACATATCCCATGGATGGAATCTCTCATCTCAGCATAAAATTAATGGTTTATATTGCATCCCTTTCCTTTATAAAGCATGTACTATATTTTTTATGGAATACAATGGTGTTTTTTTAGGGTCAGTCATTGGTGCCACTATATGGATATTATTACCTATATTATATTTAATTCATTATTTTTATTTTTTATTAATATAATATATTATATTTTAATTTATGTTTTTATCCTAAGTTTTTTTAAAGTGATATGTAATGACTTGTCAAGAAATGGATGGACTATGTGGTATTGAAAAAATTTGGGAAAAAATTATTATAAACAATTAAATAAAATTCTACAAAATTAAAGAAATAAGTAAATTATATAATTTTAAATTTGTATTAATGATATAGAAACATTAAATTTTATTTTTTGTCAATTAATTATACCAAGAGATATCATTTTGCTATGACATGATATCTCTCACCATCTTTCTCATAAATTTATCTAAGATAGGTATGCTAACATAATGGTTCACCACATGTGCATAAATTCATATGGTTATACAGAGCACCAAATATGTATGACCTTGATTGGAAATATGATTTTAAATGAAAAAAACATTACAAGCCATTTCGTGATATACAAAGAGAGATTGAAATTGATGATAAAGAGATAATATCAAATTGGGATTCACTCAATTATAATTATTGGCATGTGGAGAAAAGAACAATTCTAGAAGATGTTGAAAGTCATGGTGATATTGAAGATGGGGATAATCAACATATTCAACAAAATACAATGGAACATGAGTAAGAAATCATATATAGGGTACAATGTGTCCAAGTGATGGAAGTTAGTGACATAGATATGTTGGGAAGAAGAGATATTTACAAACAAGCATTATGGAATAATGAATATAGATGTAAAGAATACGAAAATAAAGTGATCAAATTCATAAGCACCATGAAAGATAATGGATTTATTATAGATGATGATATTACACCAGATATGAATCATGAAACCTTGTGTGCCAAACTAAAAAAAAAACACTTGATTTGGTTATGACACATTATCATGCAGGTCAAATTACTTTGCCCTTATGAATAATATTCCAAGGAACAACAAGAATAGGAAATTCATATCTGATTTCAAGAAGTAGCATTCCCAGAGCTATCTCTAATTGTGTATTTTATTGAATTAGAAGAAAGAAGACTTATACATTTCCAAGAGGATATCTTCCAAATAAAATACATATTTATTGATAAAATGACCTTCATTGGGAAAATTTTACTACATAACATATACTCTAGACTCCGTCAAGCATTTCCTAAAAATGCAAACATGAGTTTTGGTGGTATATCCAATATTTTTGTTGGATATTTGGGTCAGCGTCCTCCTCTTAGTCATAGACCACCATATGATAGCAACAAATGAGAAAAAATATTGTAGGAAGAATTCAAAAATAGTTGTTACTTTAGACAAGATATTTATATAAGAAGGAGAAAGTGATGACCAATAAAGGTTTCATTGTCTACTCACAAATCTAAGAAATGCAAATCTAAAAATAGATAATTGGAAGCTATTGATGACCAGAACTAATGTTGGAATAGATAGAGCCACCAATGAAGAGTTTGACAATTGTATTCATTTGTTTTCTACAAATGATAATGTACGTAACTACAATAAATTAAAATTATATTCATTGAAAAGACTAATTGCACATAGCATTGAAACCAAAGTAGGAAGCACCAATGCACCAATGGGATGTCTAAATGATGAACTTGATGTGGAGTTACTAATTGCTATTGATGCAAGGATCATGTTAACTTAAAATATTTGAATAGAAATAAGTCTTATAAATATATCTCTAGGGTATATCGGAAGTATAATCTACAAACCTAGGAGTGCTCCACTAGAACCACCAACATATGTTATGGTCAAGTTTGACAATTATTCAAGAATACCACTTGAAGATGAAACTCCATATAAATTTATAATTTCACTAATATAAAATTAACACACAACCCAACTACCCTTATGGTTGGCTTGGGCATTAACAATACACAAATCACAAGGTTTGACCCTTTTAAAAGCCAAAATTGATATAGGTTAAAGATAAAGAACATAATTAACATTTGTGGCTATATCCCATTTAAGGTCCTTGGAAGGACTAATAATATTACCTCTATTTATATATGACCGCTATGAAAAGCAAAAGAATGGAAAATGACTTCCTAAACGAAAAACTGAGCAAGAGAGGTTGAAATTCTTAGAGGAATATTAATTTCATGTAATTATGTTAAAATTCATGTACTTGTTCATTATTTTACATTTTATGTATGTGTATGGTACATTTTCATGAGTATTAAATACCTATTTAGATTGAGAATTTTAGATTATTTATATTAAATTTTTGGGTGATTTAATGTAATGTGTATTATAGTTTTATATGATTTAATGTAATGTATACTATACATTTCAAGTTTTATGAAAAACTTCATATTAGATGTTAAATAAATACAAAAAATGCACAACTACTACTAGCATACCTATCTTAGATAAATCTATGTAAAAGATGCTGAGAGATATCATTGTTGAGGTACCTATCCTATATTGGATTTGTGACATAAGTGGAATAGGTACCTCGAGAATGATATCTCTCAGTATATTTTACATAGATATATCTAAGATAGATATGCTAGTTTTTATTTTGTTTTAATTTAATATGTTATATTTTAATTTGTGTTTTTATCCTAAGTTTTTTTAAAGTGATATGTAATGACTTGTCAAGAGATGGATGGACTAGGTGGTATTTGAAAAACTAGGAAAAAAATATACCAATTTATTGTGGTTAATTTGATGTATTATATCATGGCCAATGGTGATCTAGATTTTCCTAATCAATCAAGAGTATCTATGTATTATATTTTAAGTAATGTTAATAAATTTATTATTATAATTATTGTATAATTGAAAATGTTTTGAAGGATACATTAATTTGATAATTGAAAGAGAAGTTACGATAATTTTTTTAAAAATTTAAAATAATAAAGATATATTATATTTATTATTGAATAATAAATAATTAAATTATTACATAAAATATAAATGTAAATGTTTAAAAATTATAATCATTAGAATATTTAAATATAATTAATTTGGAAATATGTAAAATTGAAAAAATTATATGTTTTATTTTTGAAACTTTGATCTCTATTTAATATAAAAATATTTTTTAATGATAATTATTTTTTAATATAATCAATGTATATATAGATTGATAATCAATATATACATTAAAAATATTTAACATAGTTTTTTTCTCTATATAAAATGGTTTAACATAATAACTTTTTTTGAATTTTAATATATTAATATTTATTGATATGTTCTTTTTTAAAATTATTTTAAATAATATAATCTTTATAATTATCAATGAGCTGTGGGTGAGTTGGTTGGGTCATTTGGATGTATCCAAGTTCACTTTGGATCGCATTTTATCATCGGTTATCAGCAATGGTTACCATGGAGCATGCAGGTGGGTCCTATAGTAGAGAAGATGATTTCAGTTGATGATAATACTCAATAATTGGTGCAGCTTGTAGTCTGTGAGCTATAACATTCCATTGAGGTAGTGTAGTCATTAATATAATTCTCTTGGTGATCTAGAACCTCCAATACAATTACCAATCCAAATACCTATTATCTATATAATTATATTTTATTATTTTTATTTATATTTTTATAATTTTAATTACTATAATAATTATATGTGCAATATGTATTTACAATGGCATTGCCATTTAACTTGTATTTTATATGTATATTTATAAAGTTTGAATATATTTATAAGGTATATATGAATTTTCTGGACTAGTTTTATTTCAAATGTACTACACATATTAACATTGGCATTGCCATTTATCTTGTATTTTATATGTATATTTGTAAATATTGAATATATTTATAAGGTATATATGAATTTTTTTTATTAATTTTATTTTACAATATATGATACACATTATTTTGTGTAAATTAATATTTTTATTATAAGTGGTGTAAAATATGACATAAACATAAAATACATCTTATAAATATTTTATAAACATAATTTATAAATTTTAAATATATATGTTTTATTATTAGAATGCACTTATTTATATCAATTATAAATAATAAAAAATGATAAATATATATATGGTTACAATAAAAGGTAGTTAGAATTTACGAGTCCATATTTGCATTGGAAAAAATCTAACAAAGTCACAAAATGCTATTAAAAATCTCAACTAATCATGACTATTAGAAAACTACATCCATTCACTTTAAACACAAGGACTTTATTTATTATTGTGTTTTCACGTTATTTACAATAATGACAAATTAATAGAATAGTCTTCCACATTTTATGGTTCTATATTAACGATCACATTTAAAATCTAGCTCTATATAGATATAAATCCGTTGTACAAAAGTATAAGTTAACTCTATGCTACCATAACCACCTTCCTTTATGTCAAACACATGTGAGATTAATCATATCAAGTTCATATTTTAATAATTGACCCCTAAGTTCATTTTATCTCAAATATTTTTTTGATAATATTGCCACCTATATGTTTAGTTGGTTTCATCAAAATTAAGTGTACTTGACTTCATAGTTCAAGAAATGAACCTATAATACTAAATATAAATGTACTTTAACTTATCATATGAAAGTACATTCCACTTTGAAATTTATAAAATAATTCAAGAATATAATAATTGTAACAATCCATTAGTGATATTAACTACTCAATTGAAACTTTAATTTTCAATTTTATTTTCTTAGTCCCAAGTTCAAACCCCTGATAGTTCATTTGCTTATTTAAAAATACAAAATATAAACACTAATGGTTATTAGTCCCAGAAGGAGGGACTAATACCATTCATTTTGTGTTAACCTGCCATTAGTCCCTACTTCATTAACCAATGACATTGATTTGTTTTACGTGATGACAAATATATGAATAATTAACAAAGGTAAAATTTAAGTTTTTTAAAAAGAGGTTTAAAATAATATTATTCATGTGATTTAATTAGACCAAATATTAACATGTTATGAATGGATTCATCGAGCACTATGAAAGGCAAACAGTGATCAGTCCCATGTGGCTATTTTTAGTCCCGATGCACTCCATCTTGATTACCACATCAATTAAGGGAATTAATTTTGAGATGAATTGCATTAATGTCAGTCATGATGGGTGAATTTCACTAGTGTCAGTTATGATGGATTTATTTTAGACAGTTATGTTATCAATGACAGGCAGGCAACATGGCATAAATATTATAATTTAAATTAAAAAAATCAATTTTCTTTTTAGAGGGTAATGTTATTTTCAAAGTATAATATTTTTATATCCACTTAGTCTATTATTTTTAGGGCATATGGGTGATTTTAAAAGGTAGGCAACCATTTGACCCATAGTCAGTATGTGTTACAACTGTGTTGTTATTTAATTGATAATACCTACTAACTAGGATTTGACTGGCTGCTTCCATTAAAAACTAGTTGATTACATTATTCATATCTATCCTTAGCATATTTTAACCTTAGACTGATAAAATCATTAATATTTTGAGCATTTTGATCAAAAGATGATACATGTATATGTCTTATGATACACAACTTCAGTTCAAGGAGTTTATTTAGATATATATTAGTATTTTGATATAATTGATACACAACTTTAGTTCAAGAAATTTATTTAGATATATATTAGTATTTTGATATAATGGGATTAGTCTCTAGACATTATGAGAAAAAGATGATATGGGTTTATCTTTTATGATACATGGATTCAGTTCAAGTAATTTATTTAGAAATATATTATAAATTTTCTTCTCAAATATCTATTGTTCACTCTTGGCTAAGATGTTTTAAAAAATTATGTATGTTTTAAGGGATATTAGGCCTTTAACTTTGACAAAATAAATTATTTTTATTCAAATTAAGCCTCGTATAAAAGTTTTGAAATGTAACATGAATATATGTAGGATATTTTGAAAGTTTATTAAATATTTGATTATTTCATTTAAAGTCTCATAGTACAGTGGGTTCATCCACTGATAAATCTAAGGGACAGTTGCATAGTCAAAAGCCTCAAAATGGAAGTACTCCTAACCATGAAAAAGGTATCATATCCTTTCTTTTTTTTAAGCATCACTTTCTTGTTCTTGATGACTAAGTGGGTAAAGTATTTTAGAAAGACTCTTTTCGGATATTAAAGCTTAAGATTGTTATTTATTCACACTATAGATCCTTCTTTTATATATGTTATAACTATATTTTTAAGCTTCAATCAACTCTCATTGCTTTAATTTTTCAATTAGGTAGAAGATTTATTCCTTAAACTATAATTTTTTTTTTAATATATCTTTGTAAGTTGATGTTTTTTGTGTGGGGAAAAATTAAAAAATAAGAAAGTGAAATATTAAAGTAGAATATGATAGAGAATTATGTATAATTACTAATTAATGTTATTATTTTCACCATTAAACATAGTGATAATACTAATTTGTGTAGCTAGAGTGACTAATTTTTTTATAAGAAGTTGAACTATAATTTTAAATCACTTTATCTACATATTTGATGGTGTCTTGTTTAATTTCAATGCTGGTATCTTAATAAAGCACCATATTGCACACAACAAAGATAACTATATTTTTTAATGTTTAAAACTTGGTGAATACAGGGGAAATTAAGAGTGATTGGATTCATGAGGATTTCATAGTTAGCCATGTTTTTTTATTGATTCTACCCATAGTAGCAAATCTAGAAGCCAAACTTATGCAACCAGGATGCAGTACAATGAAGGTCACCAACTCTATGATCTTTCAAAAAAATTTGAATGCCATTTTGGCATATTTTCTTCAAGCACTGAACACTTCTTCTAGTTTTTTGATAGTAGAGTAGGTCACCATAATAGATCTAGTATATGGTCTTGTTCCATGCAAACATGATAAGAATTCATCTAATTGTGTTGCATGTATTATGGCCAAATATAAATGTTGTCTCCAAATCTTGCACCCTAGAAGAGGGTTGTTCAAGCCTCCTCCAAATTTGGGCAACATTGGGACATTTCCAAGCCTGTGGGTGTGCCTATAAGTGGAAATGAACCTCTAGGTTGAAATTTATGGCTCCTTGTATTAGATTTTAATGCAATAAAAATATTGAACCAGTTTGTATAAGTGAAAAGATTCATAAGTTTGCTTAAATGAAAATCCTAGTCTAAATTGGTGATACACCAAGAATTAGTATCCATATGTATGCCTTATACTTATGCAAAATATAACAGAATATAGTTTATACCTCAAGTTATATAAGATTCCAACATAAGTATTTCAATGTAGAGATAAAATGAATGAGATCACACAAGGTAAATAACTGGAAAGACAACCTATATAATCTAAAAAGGGTTACACATGTGCAAAATCTCATACAACTAGAATTCACTCTACATGACCTATTAGATCAACTCTTTGCTCAAAAGCATGAAGGATAGAGAATAGAAAGATAAAACATCACTTATTGTCACTCTGTGTCTCTTGCATGCCTAGGAAAATGCCCAAAACTTATAAATAAAATAGACTTATGCTTCTTTGCTCTAAAAGCATGAAAAATGGTAGAACATTCTAGTAGGGCTTCACCATACTATCTATGGATGATAAAATAAGAGCCCAAGGGTCCTATTTATAGCAAAAGAGGGAGAGAAGAGAGAGCTCTTGGGTGCCAAAATATGAACCTCTAAAATATTTTTCTATCACCATCCTAGTGAAACTAATTCTAGTTATTCTCTCATTTAGTTGGACTTTATCCTTCTCTTTGATTCTCCCTCTTAAAATGACTAGGCTCGCTACAAAACCAATGGTGAGATGACCCTCCATAATAAATGGCTCATATCACTATTATAAACTTTATATTCTTCCTAAAAGCTTTTATGTTTTACACTGTAGACCCATTCAGGTTTTTTGAATGCTTTTACTTATAAAACCTATAAGCCAAGCATGTTGGGAAACCTAATTTGTACTATCCTTTCTCTTTCAAGTTTTTAATTGCTTCTTATTATAAAATTTTAAAATCAAAGCTCTTTTGAAAACTTTATTTACTTTTCTTAAGACCATTTCAAGTTTTTTGAGTCCTTATAATCCTTTCTTGCTCCTTCAGGTTCTTTCAGGCTCCTTATAAAAGTTATAAGTCAAGCCTTTGATAAATCTTGATTTGTACTACAAATTTATTCAAGTTTTCCCAGTGAATTCACTTCCTGCTTGAAGACTTTGGGCATGAAATTGACATCCTGTGGCATGTTACCAAGTTGCACCACAATGGCTAGTTCTTTAGATTAAATTTGACATCCTATGGCATGTCACCAATTTGAACCCCAATGGCTAGTTGGCCACCCTGAATTTGATGTCCTATGGCATGTTACTAATTTAAACCCCAATGACTAGTTAGCTATATAAAAATTTAAATTTTGTAGCATATCATGGGAATCCATTTGGGTTGGGATTATTGTTTTGGGTAGTTTTCCCAATGTATTTCCTTCAAACAATTTGTTTGAAGGAATTCCTTCAAGAATTTTGGCTTCTAGGCAATGGCTAGTTTCCTTTGAAAACTTTTCCTAAAGGACACTTTGGAAAGTGTCCTTTGGAAAAGTTTTGAAGGATACCCGGGTAAAGGCACAAGGTCCCTTCAAAAAAAATTGAAGTACATTTCCAAAGTAAATGGCCCTTTGAAACTTTTTCAAAGGATATTTCCAAAGACAAAGGGCCCTTAAGGAAAAATCCTGAAGGATAACCTTGGAGAAAAAGGGTAAAACTGCCCTTCAAAAAAAAATTGAAGGGACACTTGGGAAAATGTGCCCTTCAATTTCTTTTTGAAGGGTCACTTGGGAGGAAGGACAAGTTGAAGTGGCATTCAAAAAAAAATTGAAAGGACACTTATATGAAAAAGTTCCTTTTAGTACTTTTTCGAAGGGTCACTTAGACAAAAAATGCCATTCAAAAAATTTTGAAGGGACATTTGGCAAAAAAGTGCCCTTTGGAAATTTTTTGAAGGGTCACTTGGATGAAAAAGTGCCCTTTATAACTTTTTTGAAGGGTCACTTAGATAAAAAGTGGCCTTCAAAAAAGTTTGAAGGGACACTTGGATGAAAAGTGCCCTTCATAAAAGTTTGAAGGGACACTTGGGGGGCCCCAAGGCAAGAAAATCCCTTCAAAAAAGTTCTAAATGGTACTTATAAGGGAAGCGACCCTTCAAAACTTTTTTTGAAGGCCACTTTGGGGCAAAATAAAGCAAGAAAGGCTAAGGCAAACAAGGCAAAGGGAAAAAACAAAGAACCAGGGAGAAGATAAACAACTAAACAAGTGACCAAACATATAAAATGAGAAAGGGATAAATGAAAAGAGCCAAAGGGAAAACACAAGTTGGTCATGCAAAAAATGGTCAACAATAATCAAATTCATAACTTCTCTAATGTAACTACATGACCACTAGTAATTATCCACAAAAAGCTAATCAAGTTTTTAAGGGTTTTAGAAGTTTTTTTGGACACTTTTTTCAAAAACTTCAAGCTCTCCTTTAGGGTTTAATATTAACGTCAACCCAAATTCTCAAAATCACCATAATATACTAAAAAACCATTTTTAGGGTTTTATATTTAGGTCAACCCATTATAGAATCATCAAAATCATTAAACACATCAAGTGGGTACTCCTAAACTAATCTTTGGGATTAGAGTTTAGAGTTTAAGGATTATTGATAGCAAAAAATCATTTTGATGGCAT
Organism: Torreya grandis; assembly: GCA_037957365.1. Lineage (NCBI taxonomy): Eukaryota > Viridiplantae > Streptophyta > Pinopsida > Cupressales > Taxaceae > Torreya > Torreya grandis. The sequence continues at coordinate 1,302,681 of JARHVA010002633.1, read as the reverse complement.
TTTGAAAGCTATTTCTGATGTTGTTTTATATAGGTGAATTTGTTCGATCCTAATAGGAATAAGACTATTTATGGCTATGAAAAGAGTGTTTTATTTTATCTGGAGCCATTGAATCTTCAGTTGGATTGCTTTCCAACCTCTTGATTTGAAGAGTGATTTCAATATAATTCCTTTGCTGTGAGAGTAATTTTATTATGAATATATGTTCTTTTTATGCTAGCCATTAAAATTAACTCTTAGACTAATTATTGTATTGGGTCCTAGTTTAGGATACAAAACAAGAACTAATACCATTCATTTTGTTCATATGAAAGTTTTAAAATGTATCATGAATATATGTTGCATATTTTTGGCATAGTGTCCTTCATTGGCTATTAAATTTGTGCTTATTTCATTTATAGTCTCAATGTATGGTGACTTCATCCACTGATAAATCCAAGGGATAGTTGCATAGTCAAGAACCTCAAAATGAAAGTACTCTTAACTATGAAAAAGATATCACATCCCATCTCTCTTTTTTTTAAGCATCACTTTCTTGTTTGTATTTTTACTAGTTTTGGTGGGATCCTTACCCTATATGCTAATTGAGGGCCCAAATTCACTAGTGACCATCTATCACAAGTACCAAAATTACCAAAAATGGTCACAATTAGCCCAATAATACCAATGAATGACCATAATTGGCCCAAATATAACAATGAATGGCCATAACCATCCCAATAATACCAATGAATGGCCATAACCCATCCAAGAATACAATTAATGGACACAAGCAGCCCTAGAATACCAATGATTGGCCACAACTGGACTCCAATACCATACTAATATTTGAACTTGGGTGGTACTTGTATTAACCAAGTCATTTTCACAAACTCACCCACATCTCATCGATTAAGCATTGCTTTCTTATTATTGATGACAAGGTGGGAAAAGTATTTCAGAAAGACTCTTTTCAGATATAAAAGCTTAAGATTGTTATTTATACACATTATAGATCCTTATTTTATATATGTTATAACTAAAGTTTTAAGATTCAAGCAACTCTAATTGCTTTAATTGATCAATCAAGTAGAAGATTTATTATTTAAATTATATTTTTTATTTTTATTTTTAATATATCTTTGTAAATTGATGCTTTTTGTGTCGAGAAAAAATAAAAAAAGGATAAAATGAAATATTAAGGCAGAATGTGATAGAGAATTATTAATTAATATTATTATTGTTACCATTCAGTGCAATGATAATACTAATTTGTGTAGCTGGAGTGACTAATTATTTACTTTTATAAGAACTTGAACTATAATTTGAAAGTGCTTTATCTAAAAATTTGATGGTGTCTTATTTAATTTCAATGTTGGTATCTTAATAAAGAACCATATTGTACACAACAAATATAAATGTATTTTTTTATGTTTAAAACTTAGTGAATATAAAGGAAATTAAGAGTGATTGGATTCATGGATATTTTATAGTTAGTCATGTTATTTTTATATTGAGTTTTCCCATAGCAGCAAATCCATAGCCCAAAATTCTAACAATAAAATATGAATGCCACTTTGTCATCTTTGCTTCAAGCACTGGGTACTTCTTCTAGTTTTTACACAAAAGATTAGGTCACTAGAACATATTCGATATATGGTCTTCTTCCATGCAAACATCATAAGAATTCATCTAATTGTGTTGTGTGTATTATGGCCACATGATATGATGTCTAATTTTTGCTATAAATCATTTTTAAAAATATCTTAACACTATTTTCATCAATCAACTCTAATTATACACTCAACACCATAAGTAATTGGTGCATGATGCCCTTGTTTAGGTCAAGATCTAGAGAATTTCAAGTTATGACAACCTTCCTCTAAGGCAAAATAGAAATATCATACTGAATATTGTTTGTAATATTTAGAAGACAAGTAAAATCTGCCCAACATGGGATAAACAAATCTTAAGCTTGTAAACACAATAGTGTGTATCTACCTAAATAGGTTGATACAATTTTCAAGGACTTGCTTATAGGATATTTAACATTAGACATGTTTATATAGGTAAATGATCCTATAATAGTCTAAAGACTAAAAATTATAATGAACTAGGTTTTATGAAGATCCATATTCATCGAACAACTCGATATCCACTACTCTAACATGAAATTTTAATAAAAAATAATGAATAGCTTCTCATATCATAAATCATACAAAAGAAACAACTCCATTGAGATCCTTCACACATGATTTAGTTAGCATGCATGAATTAGCCTTTTATTTAATTTATCAAAATTGAGATATATGTATTTTTCCCATCCCATATATAATATAATAGGTTGGATCTACTTTAATGTAAATGAATATTATTTTTGCTTCTTAGGTAAACCATTCAAGGGATCATGATAAAATTCATTTGAATGACATAAATATGTGTTCGGGTATATAGAAACTATTAATTAATATAGAACCTATTATTAGGTTTAATCATTATTTTTATACAATTATACAACCGTTACCCACTAAAAAAATTATAAGTATGCAAAAATAATATCATACAACCAATAAATTTTAGAATCACAATCTTAAGACAAATTTCATGCCCTTGGGACTTCATTTGTTCTCTAAGGTATATCCTCCTAGTATCCTTTAATTTTTTGCATATTTACCTCCACCTCCTTCCTCTTACAATAATTTGTGTTGTGTTATTATTATTTCATTCAGACCATGGCAATTAGGGAAGGCAAACTCTTATTTATAACTAATTTCTAACCTGAAACTATTAAATTCTTTTAGTTTGTTTTACACAGTGATCATAGGCTAAGAATCAAGGTATTAATATTATCCACTTTATCAAAAAAATATTGGGTATGATCCCATATTCATCCCATATATTGTGAAATGTTTTTATAACAACATGAATTGATCCCTGGTAGGCTCTTTGTGAGCCGAACATCTTCACCACTTGATCAAACAACCTTTCATGTTCATTTTTTCTACTTTTCATATGGAAGACATAATTAAACCAAGAGGTCTAAACTCAGTGGAAACTAATGAGTATAATGCCATGAGTGGTTCACTTTTATTTTTGGTGGGCCAACATTAGAATAAATTTTTTTAAAAATGTCTGCATATCAATAAAATTTAAAAAATATATAATCAACCAACATATTGTTTGAAAAAGATGTCATCAACTGACACATTGTTTGAAAATAAAAAAAACTATAGATATAAGAGAAAACATTAAACCAAATAAATATACAAAAAAAAAAGAAGCAACACAAAAAGGAGAAAAAATAGTGAAAAAAAAATATGCATGGATAGAAGAAAAAATTGTGAACATAGGTTATTTTTAGGCATAAATCAAGTTTGGAAGGCATTTGTTTACTATTGTTTGGACTACTATATTTTGTCAATAATGTTGGAATTTGAAATACTTAAAAACATAGCTATCATTTAGAGGTAATGTTATCTAAAGATAGTTATACTGTCGAGCAACAACACTATTGTCGCTCAAAAGCATGTTATCGAGTGATAGCAATGTTGTCATTTGATAGTAGAGTAATGATATCTATCTGTTTTTGACTGAAAACATTGTTTCCACCAAATTATAACATGTTGTTAAGGCTCAATATTAATTAATATTATGTATAATGTCATAAAATGTGTAGAGAGGGTATATGCCTATGTAAAAAAATAGGAAAGATGCTTTGATGCATAAAAAGAGGAAAAAATTTAAGAGGCCATAAATTTTTATCTGTAGCTTTGTTTGAGCCCATATTCATGTCAAAATGATAGTCTCAAAATTTTTGTTGAAGCCATAATTAGGCATATCAAGTTATGTTTGTTTTAAATATTTTTTGGAGGACATACGTGACCATCTGAGGATCTGAAATTGTAGTTTAATTCCTTTTCAATATTTTTATAATTTTAAAAGTTTTATATTTTTTTATTTAGATTTGAAATTTAGTTGATATTCATTCTATATTTTAATTTTATTTTTTAGTTTATTTTTAGATATTTTTAGAATTGTGCATGCTTGCTTGTGAAAATTACTAAAAATAATAGTTGATAAAAATATCAGGTCAAGTTTTATTATTTTATAGAGTTTTAAATTTTGCATGTCAACTCTAATTTTGAGTTGAGTATTATTTATACATGGTTTTTAATTATTTTAATCATTCAATATGAATCAATACAGGTTATTATTTCACAATCTTTTCCTATTGGTATTTTCTTGTCTTGATAGTATTTGGGTTTACTATGGTTTGTAGGTGAGAGATTCATACATTTTGACTATATAAAATTATAGCATAACATGATTACAAAAACTAAAATAAATTTATGATTTCTTATAGGTAAAATGTACCATGGTTGTTAAATCTAAGAGGATCAAAATTATTTTAAGACCCAAAAAAAGGAGATAAAAAATTTGAACCTACAAGAAATGATGATCATGTAAATACGCATAACCAAAACATAATAAAATTTTAAAGAGTAAATTTAGATGGGTAACATGTGCTTTCAATACATATGGTAATAAATTACATTTCCAAAAATACAATGAATGCTAAGAAGAGTCCTAAAACATATCATCAAATGTTAATACATCTTACAAACATTGAAAATCTTGATGAATTAGTAGCTAGAGCATATATAAGACTCCTAACTAGAAACTTTTCTGAAAGGGACATCAAAGCATAAGAAACATGTCATATATTGTTGTAAATTCCTTTGGTAAAAATTAGTAGAGTGCTTTTCACTTTGAATATTTCATGTGAGGTATTCAAACTGGTGACACAAACTACAGAACAATAAAATGACAAACACTTAAAATATTTCATTGATAGATACATCAACAGACCTTATGCAATGGAAAAAATTTCACTTACTGAAACAACTATCTCTCATGGTCATATAATTCCAAGCTAAGATGAGGTAATAAAAGGGAGGCTAGGAGTATAACAACTATTGTGAGAGTATTCCTAAGGTTTAATACAATACCTATGCATGATTTATAAAAATGGGTTGATTGTTGTTAGTTAGAATTATTTATTTACAATCAATTTCATGATAAACAAAGAGATATCAAACTTGATGATAATATAGTAACATAAAACTAGGAGTCATTCAATTATAATCCTTGGCATGTGGAATGGAGAACTATGTCAGATGATCATGAAAATCAAAGTGATTCTAAATATGAGGATGTTCAAGTTATTCATCAAAATATAGTGGAACATGAGTGGTAAATCACTCAAGGATACATCACGGACAAATTATGGAAGTATTTTAAAAAGATATGTTGAGCAGAAGAGATTTTGATATACAAGCACCATGGAAACATGAATATCAATGAGAAGATTATACAATTTTAGCTATAAAATTCATAATCATAATGAAATACAATGGGTTACTCATACCAAATGATATAATAATAAATATTCTATATGTAACCTTAGATTCCAAAAAAAGGCACTTGATATAATCATGAGACATTTTATTCAAACTCAAACTATTGCACCACTATGCATGATAGTTAAAAGAACAATAGGAATAGGAAAATTATATCTAATTGGGACAATTCTTGAAGCTTTTCAAAATAAATCATCAACTATGCAATGTTGTCCACTTATATTACTTGCATCAACTAGAGTTTTGGCATTTAATATTGGTGCTTCAACAATCCACTCAACACTATGAATACCAATTCTAGATTTTACTGAATCAGAATGAACAAACCTCATAAGTTTCCAACAATAAATTTGACATATAAAATACATATTGATTGATCAAATGAGATTCGTTAGAGAATTTGTTTTTCAAAACATAGATACATGACTTCATACAACATTTCTTGAAAATACAAGCATGAGTTTTAAAGGTGGATCAATCATATTAGTAAGATATTTAGGTCAAATACCTTTTTTAAGTGATAAAGCACCATATAATAGTAATAGGCATGAAAAAATATTATGATAAGTATTCAAAATAGTTTTTAATCTAGACAAGGTATTTAAAAAATAAGGAGAAAGTGAGGACCAACAAAGGTTTAGTCAACTACTCACAAATCTTAGAGATTTAGATCCTACTATTTATGTCAAGAACCAATAGTGCAATGCATCTAGGCATCAAGGAATATTTTGACAATGCTATTCATTTATTTTAAATAAATGATAATGTGAAAAACCATAACAAAATGAAATTGCAATCATTACTGATTATGTGAATCATTGTAAGTATAATAGGTAGTACCAATCCATCAGGTTGTCAGAATGATGAATTAGATGTGGAGTTATTAATTACTAGGTATGCAAGGGTGATGTTAACCTCCAGCCTATGGATAGAAGTAGGACTTGTAAATAGATCTCTAATATATATTCAAAGTATAATATACAAACCTAGAAGTGCCCCACCAGAACCACCTACATATGTTATGGTAGAATTTGATAGTTACTCTAGAATGCCATTTATAGATGAAACTCTGCATACAATTCCAATTACACCAATATAAATGGGATGAACATGATAACTACCCTTAATATCAGCTTGGAGATTATCAATACACAAATCATAAGGGTTGACTCTTTATGAAGCAATAATTGATATAAGGCATAAATAAAGACCAAGATTAACATTTGTAGTGATCTTGCATGTAAAATATTTGGAAGTCTTAGAATTTTGCCTCCATTTTCATATGACCAATATTAAAATTTGAAAACATTAAAATAATTTTCTAAATGGAAATATGAGGAAGAGAGACTCAAGTCATTGGAACTATAATAATGTTATATATTTAATATCTTTCCATAATATTTTTTTTTTCACGTATCTTATACTCTTTTTCACGTATTGATGTATATGAAATTATTTTCTTTAATTCAAATTTAATGTGATGTATATTACCCATTTGGATAATTTTAAATGCTTCATTAATTATCATTTAATGTGACATGTATCTCTTATTTTGATGAACATGAAATGCTTCATTAATTGATATTTAGTGTGAATTGTGCATTATATATTTCATATGTATATTTATTTCTTATTGTGATGTATATTACCCATGTAGATAAATATTAAATGTTTAAATAATTATCATTTAATGTGATATATATTTCTTATTTGGATGAACATAAAATATTGTATTAGTTGATATTTAATGTGAATTGTACATGCAAATTTGCAGATGATACTAGCATAGAAATCTTAAATACATCTATCTAAAATATGCTAAGATATATCAATCTCAATGCACCTATATTAGGATTTTATGATAAGTTATATAGGCACCTTGAGATTGATATATCTCAATAACTTTTAGATAGATATATTTAATATATTTATACTAATATATTTACCATTAATGATTTTGTTTGGATGATTACATCTTGAAACATTTGAATCAAATGAAAATAGTATATTTACAATTAATAATTTTATTTGGGTGATTACATCTGAAAACGTTTGAGTCAAATGAAAATACCTTGGTTTGATAATAGTGCAACCCATGTGAAGAATTTCACATTGATAAATGCCATGTGTAGGAATTTATAATTTTTTTTTTGTCATTTCAACATCACCCTTCAAAATTTAGATGTTATAATAGTTTTAATTCAAATAAGGAAATATAAAACAACATTTCAAATTGGTGATGGCATTTTTATTGTAGTAGAAGTAGATTTAATATCAAACCAAATTTCCAATTCTTCCCATTATAACCATCCAATTACAATGTTACACCATCCTCCACAATTGCCTTATGCCAATGCTCACCATCCACTACCAATCTCAATTTCAATTATTATTTAAAATTTATCATATTTTAATAATCTTATTTTCACTTTTCATTTTATGTTAAATATAATTTATTATTTAATTTATGGGTTTTAACTATTTTTATCCTATTTGAGATAACTTAATCACATATTTTTAATATAAGGTGGTTATTAAGAGCAATAAAATGAATAGGTACTAAATTAAGATCTTATCGTATACAAATTTAAACTAAGATCTACTATGTAATTATCTTGACTACTTAGATTTTGTGTATGATGGTTTGTCTACTCTTTATTTTTACATGATATTATTATTTTTTTTAATTCCTTGACAAAATCTTTGCCCACCATTTCACCATGGTCTACTTTTGCATTGAAGGCTACTTAATAAGCTATGTATCATAAGGACAACTTGAAAATTGAACCTTAATAATTTTGATTAAAGATAGCTGAAAAATCATGTGGTGTTTAAATGGATTTTGTTGTTTAAATATGATGGATCATATATAACCATTTAGTTGTGAACCCAATGATCAATAATTTAAAGATTTTGTACTTAAAAAGTATGAGGAAACATGCTAACAAGAATTGTTAACCAAACACATATTCTCATATATGATTAGATTACATACTAGAACATAAGTAATTACAAGCATACACTTTAATAATGGGTACATACATCATTGTGTATGTTAATATGACTCTTAAAAATACTTAATTAATATGACTATAACTACGTTATAATTCATAATACAAATTAATTATAAGTAAACCAAATAATCATCAAACCAGTTATTAGTACAAGTGTCAAGATAAGCAAGCCATATGTTCTTATTTTTCATGATCACACTTCATTTTATGGGACTCTCTCTACTACCCATAACTTGAATCTAATTCCTTCTCTCTGATGATACTCTCCCTCAAACTGAGGGGTTGTACATGCATCACAAATAAATGAACAAATGATAGTTATCCAGATCATGATATAAAAAATTATATGATATGAAGTAGTATAAACATGATAAATAACAACTATTCCACATAATTGTATAACATGTATCTATTAAAATTACTTTTCTTATTTTTTTCACATATTTATAGAAGCATGATGAAAAAAATTGAATATAACAAATAAATGAATCATTGATATCATTGATTACATAGAAACCAATCTTTCCATTATTAATTATGTTCTATGATGTCAATCACATACAAGTGCCTTCAAAATATAGCACAATAAAATTTAAATATGATAAAGATAGAAACAACAAGCTTATAATATATGCCAAGGGAAAGATCAGTGAAATTGTTGTCCCTATCCGAAGAAAAATAAATTGTATATGTTCAAATATTAGTATAAAGTGTGTGAAATTAGGCTCAGCGTTGTAAAATAAATTAATATAAGTGTCAAATGTATTTAGAGATCTTAAGACACAAGTAAAGAATTGTCTAGATAGGATAAGTCCTAGACAAAATAAATTATCGACAAGTTTAGAAAGCACAAAAAAATAAAAGAAAAAAAACTATGAAAAAATGTATTTTACAAAAATTAAATTTCTACACAATATATATTTCTCTTAAAAATAAAAGATAACATGATTGAAAGTGTCTCACTCACCTCAACCTAGATAACTTAACATGATTGAATGTGTCTCACTCACCTCAATCTATAATTTGTTTATTTTGATTTTCATTTCTTCTTCAAAACTTAATCAAACTTCAAGGTCACCATCAAATAAAATAACTTAATTGGAGTCAAAATTAGAGTTGAAGACCTGACCACCAAGTTGAGATCATGACTACTACTTCATGGCTAGGGGGGTCTTCATGTAAACCAAATCTTTATAAGAGTTGTATCATCAAAGTGATTTCTAGTATATGAGATATTTCCTAGAATAAAAATGGGTCTATTTTAATTTTTAATTCATAATCCAACCACCCTCCATGATAACATTCCTATAAGGGATAATAGTCTTAGTGGGTTAAGTTTATTGGGAAGGAATAATAGAAAGGTAATGAGGGTGTTTGGGTGGAGTTAGGAATTTCATCATACGGACTTGGTTATATATATTCTTTAGTATTTAAATAATTATCAATTAGAGGGGGGGACCATTATGTCTTTAGAAAAAAATGGATTGCTTTATGGTGTGTGTCATTTTAAGTGGAAAGTTTGGTTGGGTATAATTTATCTTATTGAAATATTAATAAATGGTTTTAGTGGTATTATGTTGGATTTTAACTCTTAAAATATTAGGATTGAATTAAAAACTTCCAAAATAAGAAAATATCATATGAGATGTCCATCTTTTTAAAAATAAGAAAAACATTTTTTGATAAAATAAATTAGTATATCTTATTTATGTTAAAATATTTCATTCTACTATTGTACTCCTTATTTATTTAAAAAAATTCAACATATTATTTTAAATGAAAATTTCATTTCAATATACTAATTTAACCATTAAATTGAAATACTAGTCACTTCTTAGCCATATCCAAATTTGTTTCCTCTCATGCACACAAAACATTGGTGGCTTAGTGTAACTATGAGGCCACACCATGAGGACCACAACATTAACTTGATGTAACATTTTTCTATAAAGTATATAATGTTAATAGGATAGCTCAAATTTTGAAAAATGATATGCTTTAGATTTGATGAGCAAAATTTTATTGAAGTTCCATGATTAATGGTTTATAAGGCCTAAACTTGAAGGTTCCTACCTTAAATGTTATCCGTCATGATTTTTTCTATGACAATTATTTATATAACATTGTTCTTCAAATGGTAAATATAATTTATAAGATAATAATAAAACATTTGTGTGTATATGTATTTTTTTACCTTTCATTTAAAATGTAATATTATTAGATATATCTACAGTTTTAGACATGCTAAAGGTGGTATTAATTGAGAGTGGTGCATTCATTATGTGGCACCTTTCTCAAAATTGATGCTTCATAAACTAAGTGGCTCCATTGGAGAATTAAAGATTGCATTTGTAATTTCAATTGGAATAATTTTTCTTATATTTGAATGAATTTCAACCAATGAAGAGGTGCTTTGGTTTTTTTTTTTACAAGTTTAGACCTATGTCATATTTGACAACAACAGACTATGCTTCATCTTAATTTGGTTGAATTTGTTAATTTTTATGATCAGAATTAAAGCAATAAAAAAAATGTAACATAATGAACAATGAACACAATAAGATACCCTAGGAAAACCCTCCAACTTGAAGGGAAAAACCCAGCAATAATATATCTCTTATATATTGAATGATAAGAACAACAATCTACTTTACAATGGCCAAATCCAAGCCCTACAGGGATGGCTTCACTTCTTGAAGCACAATAAATAATATCACACTTGATAAATCTAAGTTTGCTCTTTAGAAGTCTGCTCTACCTTGTGAATTATACTTTTCCTTATATTGAACAATGAGAAATCACTATATATATATATATATATATATATATATATATATATAAGTGAGAGGAAAGAGACCCATCTCTTCAATCTCCATGTTAGCCTCCACTAAACAAATTATGTCTTAAATAAGTTGGGCTAGAAGTGGGAACCCGATGCTGCTCCTTCAACATCAACACTCCCTCTCAGCTAGGGAGGATACTTCCAGCTGCATAAGACATATCACCTCATCTTGATGTCAACCACAATGGATACAATAATGTATAATATGTACAAGTATTCATCACTTTACATGACATCCACCATAGTTCTCCTAGAGGGTGGAATCAAGGAATGTCACCTTGAACTTCTCTCATAGAGAAGAACTTGTTATTAAGGGATTTCACCTTGAACTTCTCTCACAAATAAGAACTCGTTATCAAGGGATTTCACCTCGAACTTCTCTCATAGAGAAGAACTTGTTATCAAGGGATTTCACCTCAAACTTATCTCACAAAGAATAACTCGTTATCAAGGGATTTCACCTCGAACTTCTCTCACAGAGAAGAACTCGTTATCAAGGGATTTCACCTCGAACTTCTCTCACAGAGAATAACTCGTTATCAAGGGATTTCACCTTGAACTTCTCTCACAAAGAAGAACTTGTTATCAAGAGATTTCACCTCAAACTTCTCTCGCAGAGAAGAACTCGTTATCAAGGGATTTCACCTCAAACTTCTCTCACAGAGAAGAACTCGTTATCAAGGGATTTCACCTCAAACTTCTATCATAGAGAAGAACTCATTATCAAAGCTTTGGTGGCTTCTACAATAGATCTATTATACCTTTCTGCAACACCATTCTATTGAGGATTGTAAGGGACACAAAACTCCCTCTTAATCCCTTCTTCAATGCAAAAAGTTACAGAATCCTTCAAAGGTGTACTCTCCTCCATTGTCAAATCTCATAACTTTGATTCTTTTCTCAGATAAGTTTTTTGCTTGAGCTTTAAACTCATTAAACCTCTCAAGTAATTCGTTAGATTCTATGGCACAACCTTTTCAGGTACCTACATGCTCCTGGTAGAATTTTGGAAGACCCATGACCATCTTCTCCATGATAGGTAGAGCCCAAAAAGTGTAGGTGAGCCAATCTTCAATACCAAAGATCACACAAACTTGAAAAATTATGTATTAATCCCTGAAGTGAGTAAGTGATTATCCTATAGAGGCTCTCATGTCTAACTCCAATTATAGGCATGGTGAGGCAGTGGGAGACTAAACAATAGGCCGCTTGTGTTTATTTCACTTATTTCTATTCCATTCAGTTGATCCAATTCAATTGCAACAACTTCCTCTTCTTCCACGCCTACCCAACAACACAATCAACATGGAAAATAATTTTAGGGAATTGTACCATGATAAACATCCTCTTCCTCCTTGTCTGATCTTATTCATTAACCATTTTGAAACTAGTGTCAAATATACCCTTTCCACCATCATTTGTAATAAACACACCCCTATGGGACTGTGAGTCTTTCTTGATGCAGATGCCCCATGCCACACATGAAAACTGCTCACAAGGACAAAACATCATTTCAATGGAGTTCAATTCAAAAAAGGGGAAAAAATGGATTTCAGATGTGAGAGTTCCCAAATCTTGAGCTAGGATTTGGTTGAGCGAATAGAACACCTCTCAACAGGCTGCTCACGCTTATGACTAAGTAGGGTATTGTCTAAAACAATGCATAGGAAAATTCAATTTTGTAGACTCTCTACCAAAAATTCTGTCAGCCCCTTTGCTATCCCCTGTGAAAATTCAAGTTGTCGCCACCAGGTTTATGGAAGAAGAATTTAGGCGGTCATCGCAAGAAGAAAATGGTGGTTTATTGTTCCAATTCTAAGTCGCTTCCCTCTTCCAATCAAAAAACTGGCAGTGCTTTCAGTGATTGAAGCTTATCTAGCCTCAGCTCCTCCAAAGTGGGAAATGCTTCTTCCTTCCCAAATTTGGCCAGTAAATCTACCAAGTTGTAGCAGTTCTCAATCTCCAATAGTAAAGTGTTGTATCCATCCATAACGATGCACTGAAGTGATCTGTGCAACTTGGAATGGAAGAAACCTTAGTTTAACACAACACCTCAAGTTTAGGTAATGCAAATATTCTAACTTGTTCATGTTGACTGAAAGGCATGCCAAATACTTACACTTGAACATGTTGTGTGATGTCAGTCTATGAAGGTGAGTGATGGCTAATGGCAAGTTTTTTTTTAGTTTGTGAGACATTAAGATATTCCAGTCTTTTCAAGCACCCCAAAGTCATCGACAAGGATTCGATCGCCATCTTACTTATGTCAAGCATTTTTAGCCAAGTCAGGGACTTCAGAAAGCTAGGCGGGATGACAAAAAGTCTGTCACTATGGTGGAGGATGAGAGTGTGCAGTCTATGACATTTAAATTATTTAGGGAGGTGACTAATGCGATTAAACATTAGTGAGATCCATTGGTGTTGGAATTCACCAATTTCCTTAGAAGGAAATTTAGCTAAATTATCTCCTGCTCTGAATAAATTCCTTTCTTTTTTGTCGTCTTCCTCTTCCAAAATGTGAATAGCCAAATGGTAAAACATGGGATGCATCTTGCACTTTCAAACTATTCCCAGAGATCTAGCTTTGACTCCCTCTACCACACACTAATCAATCATTATATTTAACAACTGTCGGCCATTTGCATTCAGCTGAGAAGGACTTTTGGCTTGAATAAGTCTCTTTGTAGTCCACATATCAATTAGATCTTCTATCCTCACCACATGATTTTTAGGGAATGCTTTCTACATTAGTATGATTTCTAAAGAAATGACTATCAGCTTGCTCTGTTAGCTCTCCCAAAGCAAATTTACATTGCCAGTGTTCTCTCTTTCTGGCCATGGCTATGTCGTATGCCTTGAGAGCCAAAGTCTATCCTTGGCATTTGTTTTCTATCATGTTGGCTGCCTGAAATACCTTTGGCGAAAGAGCCATTGTATTACTCCTGAAATCATGTCTCTTAAACAAATTCCAACTGTCTATCTTTGATAATCTCTGGATGAGGACCAAAGGCATATCTACTTTTATTTTTCTTAGATCTGAACTATCATGAGAAATCACAGCAATCTTGGATCCCATTACATTTTTGGGCAACACTCCAAGATTCAACAAGAAGTGATCATTTTCATTGGGCCACACTCTATCCAACACCATCAAAAATCTCTTTCCCTCCAAATGCCTAAAGATTGCAGCTTTACCCTTTACTTCTATCCAAGGTTTGATGAAGGTCATGTGTATTTTCTCGGCAATGGTAATCTACAACCAAGAAAGCACTGGCTTACCACTGGAGAATGTTACCCATATCAATTCATCATTCTCAAATGATTTTCGAACCTCCTCACCATTCTAAACACTCTTCATTAACAGGGATTTCCCTACACCCCCCATGTTGTGAATGCCTAGCATGTAGTGTTCTTCATCCTCAAGGAGCAATCTTTGGATGTCACTAATCTGATCATCAAGCCCAATAAGAATCATGTCTATTGGATCGAATACCATGTTGAGACATGGACCAACTAGGACTTGAACCTAGGACCATCCATATGCTGCTGGAGTGCTCTACCACTGAGCTACTGGCCCCTCTTGGACCAGTCCATCTTCAGTTTGAGTGTGGCTTAACACCAATAGAATTTTTTTTACCCTGGTATCAGAGCTTCTGGAGTGCTCTGATACCAGGTTGAGACATGGACTAGCTAGGACTCAAACCTAGGACCATCCATATGCTGCTAGAGTGCTCTACCACTGAGCTACTGGCCCCTCTTAGACCAGTCCATCTTCGATCTGAGTGTGGCTTAACACCAACACCCCCCCCCCTTTAGCCACACCTCTCATGTGCTTGGGGCTCCTAGCCTGGCCCTAGCTCTGATACCATGTTAATTTTTATGATCATAATTAAATTAATAAAAAAAATGTAACACAATGAACAATGAACATAACAAGATGCCCTGGGAAAACCCTCCAACTTGAAGGGAAAAACCTAGAAACAATATATCTCTTATATATTGAATGATAAGAACAACAATCTACTTTGCAATGGCCAAATCCAAGGCCTAAAGGGATGGCTTCACTTCTTGAAGCACAATAAATAAGATCACACTTGATAAATCTGAGTTTGCTCTTTAGAAGTCTGCTCTGCCTTGTGAATTATACTTCTCCTTATATTGAACAATGAGAAATCACTGTATATATACAAGTGAGAGGAAAGAGATGCATCTCTTCAATCTCCATGTCCATCTCCACTAAACAAATTATGTCTTAAATAAGTTGGGCTGGAAGTGGGAACCCGATGCTGCTACTTCAACATCAACAGAATTTGACTACATTGGATTGCAATTCATTGGTTTAGGTAGTAACTTATTTAATTATTGTACATGTTTTCACATATTCATTGTGTGTCTAGATAATCTCAACCAATTTTGGTATGACTATGATACCATTTGCAAGTAAAATTAATGTGGACGGTGATACATTTAATAAATAAGTTTATTTCTTAAAATTTTAATTTTATTTTCCTCTCTCACAAATAATTATTGGAGGAATTTTCAAAATAATATGTTTTCATATTAATTTGATTTATTAAAATAATTAATGTATAATTTTACAAATCAAATTGGAAAAAAAACCTTTTTCAAAATAAATAAATTTTTGAAAAGTAAATAAAATTGTGCAAATATGAATAAATCACAACATTGAGTATTAATGGTGTCTCTAGTTCTAGTTTATGATTAATGTCATCAGAACCAAACTACTACACTTTTAGTCTAATATAGTTTAAAAAAATTAAATTCAGGCATTGTCCCTATTGATTGTCAATGAGAAATAAGTAAAATATATATATTATTTTATTCTCTTTATTATCTATTCACGAATATCACTCGAGTTAAATTCCAAAGAAAGAATTCTCTGAGTATATAGGTTTATTATGCTTATGTACAATGACTTGTCTCTAATTGGGTGTCATACATAAATTGAATTATTTTTAATTACTACATAAGTACCATGTGTCAATCTAATATCACATGTTGTAACATCTCTTTCACATACTGTCAGGTTTATGGAAAGAATAAGCTTCTTCCATTATTTTTGGGTACATAGGAGGGTGAGCATATAGAGAGGTTGTGTATATTGTTTAGGCACTACTATTAATGTCACAACACTAACAAAGAAATAAATATTGTTATAATGGCCAAGTTAAGTGGAAATGCATTCATCTTTAATGACTTTTGATTCAACATCTATGATAGGGATGTAAAACATGCCTAACCTAAAGAATAAAAAAAGATGCCATCCTAGAAGCAAAAGAATTCAAAAGCATTGACCTTGATGTGGGATTTGGTTGATGGTGAGGTTTCTATCTAAATACATGGGTGTAATACTACTTCGGAAGTAATTCATAAATTGAATGAGTGATATGATTATCACTTAGAATTCGATTTCATATAATTATAGTTTCATAATTATTCAATCTTGAGTTGAATAATGGTGATGCCATGAGTTTGGATTCATAAATATGTGCTTTTAAATGTAGTGTTTATTATATTAGTATAAATATATATGTAAACATGATATCCTTTATAAACTTTCTTTTCCCTATGTAATCAACCTACGTAGAGTCTTTACAAGTCATTAATATGTTGAAAACTCTCACATTTGATCAACCAGTTGAGAAGATGGTTGAAATAGAAAAAGCCTTTGGAATAAAAACTTAGTTGACAAGAGAAATATTTTTTTATGCTAATAAAAATGTAAATTCTTCTGATAATGAATTAAATGATAAAGTTAATTAGAAAAAAAAAATGTGAGTCAAAAATTTGGAAAAAATAATAGTCAACATCAAGAAAATAAAAATGATAGATAACATTTTTTTTCAAACATTGTGAAAGAAAAGGGAATAATGATAACCATGAATGCTAAACATCATGAGGAAAAATTGAAGCCTATATAAAAAAATAAGAAAAGGGAAAAAATAAACACTAAAAACTAGATTCAGCTTAGTTTTCAAGTGAATGTGTGCTTTACATCTCAGATGAAGCAAATGATGCCTCAATGAGTTTAATCTAGGATAATTCTTGGTTTATAGACATTGGTTCCACAAAACATATGACTTGTCAAAGGGACTTATTTGAGGAGTTTCATGAAGATTTTTTTTATCTATTATATTTAGTGGATAAAACAACTCTGTAACTACAAGGCAAAGATTCAATTCGATTCAAGTCAGTAGGGATTCTAGACTTCATTCTCTAAAATGTGTTATACCTTCCTCAATTGAAAAAGAATTTTTTATCTTCGGTGATTATTAGAAAACAAAGCCACTCCATTATATTGGATGATGGAGAGAGGAAGGTTATAAGAAAATGTAATAACACAATTGATTTTAGTAGATATAAAGAAAGAAAATTATTTAAAATATGGAGTGAGCACTCAGTTCTAAGAAAGTTTTCTCATCTTATTGAGGAAGGAATGCCAATTAATCTTCTTTGACATTCCAGATGTGAGCATACTCATAATTATATCATTCACATAATGCAAAATAATGGTGTTTTAGGCTTGAAAACACTACCTAAGAATATTTAAAAACATGAATCTTGCATATTAGCCAAACATTGAAAGGGAATCAAACGTAATAATGGAAAGAAGACATGAAATTATAGTTGGTTCACTCTAATTTGTCTTTTCTACTAATTATTTTTGTTGGTGTAAACAAGTAATTCATTTTTTACATTGATCAATATATAAGAATAACTTGGATATAATTTTTGAAGGAAAAATTAGAAGCATTCAAAAAATTTCAAAAGTTTTGAAAAATGGTTGAAAATGAAGCCCATTCCCACATTAGAACACTCAGGATTGAAAAATGGTTGTGAATTCACATCAATGTGTTTGAAACTTATATCAATAAAAATAGAATCAAGCATCATCTCATATCTCTATTTTGTATACTTGATAAATACCAATCATGACTCTACCCTTCAGTTCTAAACCTTCATGTTATCAAAAGGATCTCATTCACCATCTTATTGTGCCTAGTTACTTATAATATTGACTAACAGTATCATTATGATTATTAAAATCACCTATAAACTATGATCTTAAAATATAATTTATATCCTTCATTATCGGTTATAGACCTTCGAAAAAATTCTATCATGTCAGACACTACCATCCAGATATGGACACTAATGTCAATGATATTGTCTAGATTATTTATCTAGTGTCCATACCTCAAAATTTATACAAATTGAAAATATATCAAAAAGGATGGGTCAAAATATTTATCTTATATAACTCTTACAAAAGATATTTTAAAAATGTGTGGTATACATATGAATCAAAGCCTACTCATTACCCATCTAGAAAATACCAAACATTCACCTATTCAAGCTCATTAAACAATCAATTTCAAACCTACATTCAACTACCCTATTCTTCCTTATTTCTATTTTATTCATAGGGTCATTCATATTACAGATCTAAAGAATTTAAATAATATCCCATGAGAATTATTTGTCAAGTTAAAATCTATATAATTTCATGCCCTTGAATATTTTATATTACACCTTTGTGTATATAAAAATTTACACATAAGGAGCAAATACACATGTATGTTGCACTCCTTGGATTATTGGATATGTAGGTATTTCTCATTGACAATGGGTCCTTAAGGTCATCTCAACTTCATGATATCATTAACCCATTTTTTGTAAGGTGACATGAACTAAGGTGAATAAATAGGTTTTGAGTTATAGACAATCATATTAAGCTTGTGTGCATGATCTAGACATATCAGGTTAAGTGCACAAACTTTAGAGACAAAAAGGAGCTTCACGTGGACATGATTTTCTTAAAAATTTAAAAATTTGAGATTGTGTAGATAATTTTAAATAGCTACACTCAAAATTTGAAGATGGTATAAGAACATGAATTGTAACACTTCAAGTCTAGTTTATAAAACAATATTTATTTCTAAAAATGATTAAGTATAACTAGGCCAAACATCTAAAATTTGAATATAAACTCCTATATTTTTTAAGAAACCATTTTTTAAGCATTAATTAATATTTTTTGAAACCTTTTTATGAATATTTAAATAAGATCTTCTAGTTGGTGACCTATATTTCTTTTATGTTTTCTCAAATAATATTTTATTTATTATTTTTTTAAATAAATATATCTTGAAAACTGATAAAAAAAATGGATAGTCAACTATGTGGCCCCCCAACTACCTCAAAAAAAATGAAAATTAGTGTTTATTTTAATGTGGTATAATTAAGCCTAGTTTTTTACTATGTAATTTGTTTTTCACTAGGAGGAATGAAAAATAAATTATATTAACATGTATAGGCATGTATATTTTCAACATGTGGTGGTCTAAAAAATCTATAGTTAGAAATCAACATAGTTTTTAATCTTAAAATAGTTTAAAAAATTATATAATTTATATAATTTAAAAGAGAAGAGTGTGCTCATTATCATGATAATAATTTTTTGAATTTAGTTGATGAAATTATTGGCGTATTTGGTGATAGAAGTTTAAATTTTTGTTTTGTATCTAATCTCTCAGAATCAATTGTATAATGATAGGTCCAATCTTATGGCTTGAGAATGTGAGCCATTTCTAAGCCAAAAAGCTTTATTTTTTAATTCAAATTTCAATAACATCTGTACATTATAATTCATACATGATATAATGCATAGGAATTATGAGGAATTTATACACACTATGACAAAAACATGTGTTCTGATGAATGTGTAAGCATTATGAGTAATCCATACACATTTTTATTATTTTAAAAAAAAATTTACTAGACCATGTACATGAAGCCAATATTTACTTGAAACTGATATTTAATAAAATAAATGTGAAGTAACAATATAAATGTAAAATTATAATTTAAATTTATTTTAATAAATATAATAAATTAGGGTTACTCTACATCTAATAGATTTGGTATCATAGTTGCATGCCTTATGATGTAGAAGATAGTTCTTCAAAATTCAATTTGGTCAGTATTTAGGCATTTTTAGGGTATCAATATTGAACTTGAGGATTTTAGGGCATAAATTTTGTAATTGATATCCTTTTTTGGTAAACATATAGTCATTTTTAATGTTTTTGTGCCTTCTAGTTTTTTTTGACATTTTTAGGAGTCTTAGGTTTATCAAAATAGAAGTTTTCAAACCACTCACTTTGAACTTGATCCAAAGTGATGTGATTGGGGTAGCATAGATCACATTGATGACCTATTTACATTAGATGGCCACTTTTTATTAATATAAATTTATCATCATCCCTCCTTCATCCTTGATCACTTCCTACTCATATCTCATCATCCTTAATCACTCTCTCATCATTTCTCATTATCCTTAATCAATCCCTCATTGACCATTACTATCCTTAGTCATCTCTAATCACTCCCTTATCATCCATAATCACTCCTCTATTGACCTTCACTATCCCTCATCATCTCTAATCACTCCCTCCTCATACCTCATTATCCCTAATCACTCTTTCCTCATCCCTCATCATCCATAATAACTTCCTCCTCATCTATCATAATCCCTAATCAGTCCCTCCTCATCCCTCTAGTCCCTAATCACTCCTTCATTGACCTTCATTGTCCTTCATCATCTCTAATCACTCCCTTATCATCCCTAATTACTCCTTAATTAACTATCACCATAATTCATCATCCCTCATCACCCATCATCATTCCATCCTTGTCCCTCATAATCTATAATCAGTCTTTCCTAATTAATCATCATCCCTAATCATTCCCTCATTGAACCTCACCATGTCTTAACACTTTGTCATTGACCCTCACCATCCCTCATCATCCCTAATCACTCCCTCAACATTTGTTGTAAGTATATACTCTAAAGGTATATTTTATTTTAATAATATATTTTTTTATCCATTATAATAGAAACTAACTCTCTTTTAGGACTTATTGTGTTGTCAATACCCATTTGTGACAGTCAATTTTCTTACTAAATAAATTGGATGATTTTTCAAATTTATAGTCAAGTAATGAAAGTACTAGCATAAAATAGAGTATGAGTTTTACTTCATCCAATTATATTTATAATTTAAGTAAATAAATGAAAATTTATTTAGTTACATATTTGGTAGCTTGGTTTATAGGATAAAAATTAAACACAAATATCTTGTATAATTTTCTAATTATGAGAATATTTGAATCTATACAAAGTTACTTGGTGTTCCCCATTCCTATATGAGTTGAATCTTGGTTAGGTTCACACATGCACTCCTTGTGTGTGTAATTTATCCCAAATACTTTATCTCTTGCATGGAAATTAAACATTTCTTTATATTATCATAAAAACATGTTTTTGAATAATATGAAACACTAGTTCAATAGGGTATAGATGTTCATCCCATGTTTTATAAAAATTAGGATGTCATCAAGGTAGATTTAAAAAATGGCATAGTTAAAGGGCTTGAGATTGTCATTAAACATCTCAATGAATTAATTCACTACTTGAGTTAACCTAAAATTCACAACCAACTACTCAAGAAATCCTTCCTTTATTTTTAAAACTATATTCCAAATGTCTATAGGTTCAATATGAATATGATGATACCAAAACATAAGATCAATTTTGGAAAATAATTCTACAACATGGATATGGTATTAAAATGCCTTTATATTTAGATGAGGAAAATATTTATTCAAAAATTAACCTTGCTAAGATTTCTTAATAAATTCACAACCTCATATCCCATCATTCTTTGGCATAAACACAATTGGGCTTCTATAAGGAAATGATTTGGGAATGATTTGTCCATTATCCATGATTTCATGGATCTACCACTTTATATATTCATTCTATAGAAATGATATTTTTATAAAGAGGATTGAGGTATAGGTAATTAAGGGATTGAATCAATAACATTTTTTAGTGTATACTATGTAGGAACTTATTTAGGTGACTGAAAGATATCCTTGTATTCATCTAGCATATGGTTCAATTATTTTATCTTTATTATTATTGGAAAAAACAAACTATAATATGGTTCCAAAAAGGATGTCCTTACATTTAATTCTTACCATCAAGAGTATACTTCTTACTAGAACTGACAATAATCTTGTACTTCTTGTCACTAATGAATAAAAAATTATGAACTAACTACCATATATGGTACTTCAGATCATGACAATCTATCACAACATTTCAAGGATTTAATTCATAGACTACATTTCAATGGTGAATATATGGTTGACCACATGTAAAACATCACATAACTCTAATGGTGATATGTCACAAAATATTATATCTTTAAAAGGTTTGATTTTTTACACCAAGTGACACTACTAGGTCATCTATTTCTCAAGTCCTACACTAGACCATACACTAGAATATGGTTATAAATGATGAATCAATTTCAAGTTCAATTTTTGAAATGATA